>JAOXXN010000002.1:294456-314486 GCA_026770055.1 Myrmophylax atrothorax | reverse complement strand
TACTAACCGGGGCTGACCCTGCTTAGCTTCCGAGATCTGACGGGATCGGGTGTCAGGGAGGCATTTAACTGCCTTAATATTTAGAATACATACACACAGAAATATACGGCTGCATACCTTGTAAGTGTTTAGGCTCCACCTTCTCACCAATTCCAGTTTCTCCATTGCTGGGTTCTTTACTTCATCTGCTAACACAACAGGCCCACTCTTCTGCTGAGCTCTGCCCCCTGTGTCAGACAAAACAAATCTTCAAGGCCTTGGGTTTGGGGTTTTTGTTTATAAAGGATTAATAGGAGGTATGGAAGATTTGTGCAATTGCAAGAACAAAAGCAGAGCAAGGTGACAGTATGAACTTAAGATGAATAAGCAGATTTTCAAAATCACTTCCAGAAGAAAAGCCTTATTTTAACACTGATATCAAACATGTATTATATATCAGTATTTCTTGTGGTAATAGGCTAAACAAAGCTTACTGAATGCATGTTTTACTAGCAACCTTAAAACAGCTTTTGAGACATGTTTACTATTCATGCTATTTTTAAAACTTCAACAGTTGAATATCCTGTTGGATAAAGTCTGTTTACAACCTGCAGGCCATTAAATGAAAATTATTGGCATATTCTAAAGTACAGTGTTTTTTAATCTTTTCCAGTAAGCACCATCCTTTCCAGAAGATGTGTCCAGCCAATACCAAACTTATTTATTTCAGTTTTATTAGCTCATTGTATTAGGAACTATTAATTCTACAAAACCACCAGTATAAAACCAGCAACAAAGAACAGATTTAAAGCAACAGATTAAAATATCCAGGGCCAATCACCACACATAAATTGCCATTATTCAGCATGTTCAAGCTAGTATGGCATATCACATGGATTGTTTTAATTTTGCAAAAGTCATTCCCAGTGCTCTAAATACTAAAAACTGCTTAAAAATAGTAAATTTTAAGCAACACTTTCCAATACTCATGTACAATTTAGACTACTCCTGACTCTAATCCCTACTGCTACTTACAGTCACCTTATTCTTACCAAGTTATTTAAGTAAGAGTTTGGAAAAATGTCTATACAGATGCCTCAAGATACTCCTTTAGCACCCTATTATGTTCTTTACATCTTCAAAATGCTGTGCAAACATTAAGTAACTAACCCTCTCAGCACCCTTATGAGGTAACTGAGTAAGTTTTCTCCTTTTATACAGGAGGAAACAGACTAAGATGTTAAGTCATTTGCCCACGGGCACAAAATGAGTCAAGTGGCAAGGCCTAGTTTGGGTGCTGTGACTTCCTAATGGCTGCCTCCATAGTCTAACCTATTGGAATATAGGGTCATTTGGGCAAAAAATGCCAAAAGTTTCAGCTTTAACCTAAATAATTTTGATCACTCCTATTTTAGCTAACATTTGGTAGTTACATTTCTAATTTTATAGGGTAAAAGCAGCTTACAGAAAGGAAAGCAGAGGTTACTTTGTGAATTGTTAAAAGTCAGAAGTGTGAGCCACCAAAAATCCCCAGAAGTTTTATTTCCAACTAACAGTAAATCAAATTATTAGAGACATGAAAGAGTTAGTACAGTGTCAGCAGCGACAGAGGCTTTATCCATTCAGTGCCTTGATACCTGTGGGAATAATTAAATCACAACCTTGTCCAGCCAGTCTGCTAGCTGCTGCACTGCTAGGAGATATAACAGATGATTTGGGTGATGCTGAGGAACCTGAAAAGGGGACATTGAACCATGAAAATCCATCATCTTCCCGTACAAATCAATGCATAGTTTTACACAGATGGGATTTTTTTTCAAAACAAAGAAACATTTGCATCAACAAGAGAAGCATTCACAGAAAAGGTGCTGGAATTTCTGATGGAAATGCTTTTTAAGAGGTGCAGCTGCTCATGTGAACTACTCCAAGTTTTCGTGATTTAATCTTTTTGTCTAGCTCAGGATGACAATTTTTTTTTCTGTAAGAGTAATCAAAACACAACAGACAGCTTCATCAGTAAAGTCCATACCATGAACAGAAAACCCCATGTAAGGCTGTTATATACAGCTTCCACAGCTGAAACATCCTTTTTTAGGTCTAGGTAGATCTCACTCTGCACTGTCACTGAACGGTACTCAAAGCATTAAGGGGTGAAGGAAGCTCTGAAATCTCTGCCCATTTCAGACACACTTTAGTGACACCAGCTCTTAACTCAGTGTAAACACACAGCAGTAAGTTATCCTGAAGATCACAGGAGTCATTAGCTGTGGAAGTGTGTAAGCTCATTCCCAAAAGACAGGCTTTACATCACTTGCTTTTTCTCTTAAGAAAACCCAACCAAACAAAAACCAACTAATAAAGAACATGCACTTTGTGTGTTCTTGAAGATGTTTTAGGATTATGCTTTTCAGAGCTTTGCCACACTTTCTTAACAGATAAACCTGAAGTGGTATCCTTATGAAATTTTCAGGATTTAAAAAACAAACAAGCAAATCAGCTTTTTCTCTTTAGTGATGAGTGACCACCATATTGAGGGGGAACTTTTATTGCTTTTGCTGAGAAACTCCAATATACTTCAGGGCTAACAGCATACTGAGGAAAAAGGAAATCAAACCTAAACACTAGCAATTTCAACAAAATTTAGGTATTGGGAACACCAAAAACACCACTCAAAGTCACTGGATCATCAATTAGCTTTTGCCTTTCAAGCACAGCACAGAGCACCTACTAACATGGGGCAAGTAAATCCAATGATAGGGATCTAACTGCACAGAAAAGATGAGACAAAGACAGCTCACTTGCTGTGTTCTTCTGTGGCAATACATTGCAAAGAGCTGCAACTGGATTCATCCAGGCGTAAAGGTTTGACTGCAAGATCCTGCTAAAGGCCTCAAGACTGAATCATTTCAGCAAGCGAGCCAAGACAAGCAGTTAAAAAAATCCTCATAATTTGACAGAGTATTGATGTAGCCTTATGCATGCTCCATCAACATTCCCCAAACCCTAATAGCCCTTCCCCTACAATATTGTCTACTTTGCATTCAAAGATGAAAGCCTAATAGGGACACTCAAACACAAAACAGATTTAGAAATAGGACAATCATTCAATTTTTATCCGCTGTTTTCTAGGAAGCCCTAGCTTTTATCACTTCTCTCAGGCTGATTTTGTTGGAACATCAGGAAAAATCTGAATAAAATATCCTTGGAGAAAATTGTGGTATCTAACGTGTCCAAAGCTCGTAATTTGTAAAATTTCCACAGAATATTTGCATTTCAAACGTATTAGTGTAGCTTAGAACACATCTTAATCACTTTTCTCTTACAGGCTAATGCACTTAACAGCTGCAACAGTTATCCTGCTAATAGAATATAAAAAGGCAAGAATGGTGAGCAGTTTGCCATCTGCCCTGTTTTTAGCTAGATATTTTGCTAATTTCAAAGACAAAGAAACACAGCATTCACTTTGTAATATATGTAAAGTACAGCATACAAATCACTGTTTTCGTAAGCAAAGAATTTTACCAAACAGGAAATGAAGCAAAATGTAAATTAAAGCTATGACTACAAAGAGACTTATTTTCACAGCTGCACTTTTGAGATAATTTCCAACCTTTCAAATTAAGAAACTGTCAAAGCTACGTAGTTCATTAAATATCATTTGTACATATATATCATGGTATTCTATTGCTTTTGGACAGATAGGAAACACTGACATGATTTGCTTGTTTATCACTTTGTTTCTCTTTGTTTGATACTAGCTTAGATTCTCTAAGGAATACATTAATACAATGAAGAATTCCGCCTAATAATCTGCTTTGTGTAAGTGAACTGCATATCAAGAAATAAATAACTCTCCACTTATGTTTAAATCAGAATAATACCCTGTAAAATTTAAAGAAAACTTCAACACAGTGGAATAGTACAATTCTTCAGCCTGATACCAACTCAAGGTGCTCAAGGACGTCCCTTGCTGTAAATGCAGACCAATTTAACACTAAGTAGTTTCCTCTAGTCCCTTGTGTAGCATATATTCTGTATTTAAACAACCCAGCCACCAGAGAAGATAAACTGGTTGTCATTAATGCAAATCTCAATATGCACATTTCCACCAAACTGCTCAAAGCAGCCACAGAACACTGTATTCCTGACCATGCAAAAACATGTCTGAAGCTTTTAAATTGAGAAATACAAAAAAGCATTTACCTTTACTTGGAAATGGTCCTGCCTCAACAACTCCCTCTTTGGTGCTGTCAAAGCCATGAGGTGTTATTTTGGTTTCAGAAAGTCCAAGTCCAACTGGTAATGAGTATTTTAAATCCTTGAAAATATTTGAATCAAAATTGAAAGTTAATGTTAAAAAATATTAAAGTGACTCAAAAGTATTATAATGCAATTTCAGCAGCTCTCAGACAAGCAATTCAGTCTTTAGCCTGGAATGTCCTCGTTGGTGTTACAGCATTCTACTGCTATGCACAAGTAAAACATAAATGAATGAGAAACACTGTAAGTATAGTCTAAGTATTCATTCTAGAATTTTTTGTTATATTGATGAACAATTAGAATGGCATCTCTTAGAGCAGCAGTTATCAAAAAAGTGGCCCGAAACATCATGTTATGTGGTCTGAAGCTAGTCCAAACAATAGCAGTTTAATAAAAGTTTACATTTAAAAACTCAACTGACAGGGGTGCAGAAATGATCTAAGATTATCAAGCAGACACCTCCTTACAAACCAAACATGTGGAAGCAACTGTCATAATGCTAAAGATAAAAAAAATAAATAAAGAAATAGCTTTTGAAATAATAGCATCCTTATTTTTTACAAACAGCACAGAAATCATTTTAATATTTGACATGGGAGAAACATCCCAAAAGGCATCACTTCGGAGCACCCAGTCTACATCACAATTGCTCGCAGCACAAAGATGTCATTTACCTGTTTGTATTTGAAACTCATGATTTAAAATTGCCTGAGATCACCATGTTTAACTTGGGAGATCTAGATGAACTACTACAACCAACTTTGAAGCAAGCAAAGTCTTCAGTGAAATCCAACACAGGCCTATAAATCCATACACCATGAACTATGAATCCACATACAATTCATAAATGTCCATTTTTGCCTTCTCACACACCTCTACAAATGGCTTCCCCAAAGGTTTCCTGGACTATATTTTCAGCCTTCTGATTGAAGTTCAAGCCTCTGGTGTTATGCTACTATATTTAGTTCAGGTTTTAAAGCAATTTAAAACCATTAATTCCTAAAAGTAAAAAGTGTCTGAGAAACTACTATGGAAGTGAAAGTAAAAAGGTAAAATAGAGTTACAAAGAATAAAACATCAAGAAATCAGAAAACTGTCAGTGTCTGGAACCAGGTACTTTTTTGCATCCCTTCTGCTTCCACACAGAGGCAAAAAAGTGGGAAAAGTATAGAGGAATGCTCATGAAATCTGCCAAGAAAAGCTACACATAGCTCTCAGACGTTAATGTCTGCACATGTGTAGGAACTGTTTATGATACGTGCAATGCCTCTAGT
The DNA here is from genome assembly GCA_026770055.1 of Myrmophylax atrothorax. Taxonomy (NCBI): domain Eukaryota; kingdom Metazoa; phylum Chordata; class Aves; order Passeriformes; family Thamnophilidae; genus Myrmophylax; species Myrmophylax atrothorax. The sequence continues at coordinate 308,973 of JAOXXN010000002.1, read as the reverse complement.
TACAAAGAAAATACAATCTTTAAAATTCCAATCCATGTTTGACCTGTTACTGTAGTTGCTCCATCCACAAACCAAGCGAGCCAGTGCATAAGAATGGTACTGCCTGGAGGCTCAGGTGACAATAAGTGGCTTTGGATCACAGGATCACATCCCCACAGATTTACTTAGGTATCTTTAATTTAGGACAAACTCCTGGGAGAAGGAAAAAAGGACAGCTACAAACAGATGAATTCCAGCAGAACAGAAATCCTGCTGACATCAAAATCCCAGGATGTTACTGCAAACACAGTAACCAACACCTACAGTCATATTTTCACTTACACAAACTAGTGAATAATAAAGTGTGCCATATTTGTGTATCTGAAGCATTATACAAAAACACAACCAAAAAACCCAAACACATTTCAAAAAAAACCCACCCAGCATGAAAAACAAATAGTAGTCACATGCAGAACCTGTTCTCACAAATTAAGCATATCACAACATTGGATACATACTGTTCTCAGCCTTCACAACTGACCTAACACTGGTGCTTCCAGTTAAGTACTCGCAGTTGGGGGTATGATGGAAAGCCTTTGCTTCAACTTAGTTTGGCTAATACGTAGAGTCTATTTAACTCAAAATGTAGCAAGTCAGCAGAAGCTGAAAAAGCAGAGAGACTTGAAAAAGGATAACCAGATTGCAGAGAAGATGCACTGATTTAACAAAAAGGACATGGCATGGATTATTTTTTCCTGAAGGCACCTTGGCACGTTGTATAGTTTTCAGAAATATCTAAATCTGTAGCCAAACAAATGCAGACACCTAACCTGCTTAAGCATGTTTGCAATAGGGATCTAAGCAATCATCTGTATTTAAGGTTAAAATGCAGAACATCTGCTTTGTAAAGACAAAAATTTAAACAACTGTACTACTTCTGTTCATTCAATGTAATTCTGATTTGGAGCTAAGCACAGGCTGGACAAACTGCAGCGCTAAATAAATCAGAATATTAAAACATCCTTCTCTTAAATAAAAACTTGATATTTGGATTATGAAAATTATTAAGATCTACAATTGTGTGTATATATACACTAGGGTGTTTGACATAAATATACATATGTGTATATACACAAACACATATTTGTTCTAAGAGATCTAATTTTTTTCACTGTCAAAAAGGCAAAGTTCAGTGTAAAGAACTGCATTCAAACCTTTTTAAACACTTACCAGCCAGTTCAAATATATCCTGATGAAGGACAATATTCCTGCATATGAATTTAAAAGAAAGAGCTACCGTACCTTGGCAATTGTCATCTAAGTCAGTCACTATCAAAACAATACCACTTTGTAATTTATAAAAATGCAAGTTACTGTGCACACTGCTGCATGTAAACTTCAGTTTTTAACATGTCATTATTGCAGCTGATTGTGCTTGCCTTTTTTTTTTGTTTACACAGGTGTAGATAAACAAAAAAGCTAGCAAAAAAACCCTGTAATCATACTGACAAAGCAATTTATCCCTTCAACAATTTACAAAGAGGGATAACTTAGGGAGGACAGATTCCCCTACTACAATAAGGTGATTATATTTTGACAACATATTGCTCTTCTAGCTAAGTGCAAGATTTCCCCCGTCTTTGTAAAAGGTAAATCCAAGTATTTAGAAGTGATCAAAATTTGTTGATAGATTGCAAACCACAAATCTATTAAAGGATCACCATCACTAAAAAACAAAGATGCTTCAGTCATAATTTTCAGTTCTCTGAGGCTTAAACTAAGATTACTCAATTATCATCTAGCAGAAGTATTTAGTATTGTAACTTCACTGAGACCCAGAGCTAGAGGTACAAAAAAACACAACTCAAAAGATTCCCAAGGAATTAAAAGGTTGGACTACCTACCCCACTCTCTGCTATTGAGCATGCTCAAGGCTCAGAGAAGCAAAGCATGAAATACAGGCACACAGCATAGCTGCACTAGCTTAACTAGGTCTAGTCAGGACAGTGCAAACCTATATGGTATTGAACATTTAAGCCACCACTTCAACCATTTGTTAAAATCCCATTTTAATTACTTCAAATCACCATATATTCAACATATTTTAGTCAGGCTAGCCTTATTTACACAACTGTAACAGGGATATTATCAGTTTATTATACAGATCATCTAGATGTATCAGTATGAATTTTTGACATAGCAATCCTGTTGAGACAGTAGACACAGCAAAGAAGTCACTCAGAATGCATGTTTGTGAAGGAATGCTGGCTGAATTACAAGCCTATTTCCAAAACAAAACTTCCCATCCATGCTATCCATAATAATTTAAAATGAAGAAGGGAAAGATCAGAACTGTATTTTCTCCAGTAGCAGAAACCAACCTAGCCAAAACTGACTGACTTAACTAAGGAGCAACTAAAGAGGTATCACTGTAATAATTTCTTAGTTATGCCAGTCCATTATTAATGCATGACTAAGCATTATCTTCTGCTCAGAACCAGCAGTAGGTTTAACAGACACGGTTTTACTTGCCTTTACTACCTTGTTTCTAAAACCCCACATCACTAGCTCATTCAATAAATATATGTGGAGCAACTAAACTGGCACCAATCATATGCTTGTTTATTTTTTAATGATGAATGACATTTTAAACAAAACTACTCAAGTTGCCTTCAGGAAAAATTTGCAACACGTCTTATTGTAAAGTTCACAGTTTAAAGTGTGATTACAAGTCCCATGATACAAAAAGTTGTGGAGATAGACATAACATCTACCCAGTAGAATCGATGAGCTCCAAACTTTAACATATCAAAAATCATGTACAAGTAGAGCTCCTTGCACATATTCAGCACTTTCTTCTTCTCTCAAAATTTAATTCTATGCAGCTTTCAGACTGTATGACATGTTACTGAATATAGAAATAGAAAACAGAAATAACATACTTCCCCCACTCCTTCCCACAGTCCTCAGCTTCCAGTCCCCCCAGTGACTTTAAAACACCACTATGCTAATCACATAATTATAATAGCATGTGAGAAAACTGTGTTCTAGAAGCGGGGGATAAATTAAATAAAAAATTAAATAATATAAACCAACAAGACTTTTTGTATGTTGGGTCTTCTTATACAAAATAGTAAGAAAAACATTTGATTAGAAAATGCTGAAGCCCTCTAAACTAAAAAATACCCAAGTATTCTCAAACCATTCTATATACCAAGTTCTTAAAGCTTAAGGGACTTCCAGCAGAGCTTAGAGAGCTGAAAAGCACTGGGTCAAGCTTTTCCTTAATGAAAGAACATTACATATTTGATCCAATGATGACTGAGGCTACAGCTTTATTTAGTTTAAAGCATTTCCATCCATCATACAGGCAGGACAAAACTTGTCCGAATTCCACTGGCATGTTTTATTATAGAATTAGAATGTAGCAGCATATTTCTGAATGAGATTTTATAGTTAGGAAAACACCCTTGAGTTACTTTATATGCATGCTTTATACCAAGAAGATGCATCAATCAGTGCTGTATCACATTCCCACAAAACTGAAGCTAACATGCTTCCTTCTGAAATGACTATGGCAATCTATGCTGCCTGATGTTCTGCAAAACTAATGGCATTTGTCTTTAAAGAAAGAGCAACAGGTAAATACACTTGCACTGCACTGCCTCGCAAAATGAAATACTTCTCATGCTTGAGTGTGTACTAATATTGCATTTGCTGAAAAATAAGTGGGCATTTTCATGCCTGAAAAGCCTGAGGGCTGATGGAAGTGCTAAACAGAATGCAAGTCTAGATAATAGTGTAGTTTTGTAATTAAAGAAATCTAAAGAAAAGGTTGTACAACTACCTCTTTACTCAGTCTATCAAAAACATTCAATCAAAGCTGCTCAAGCCTTTGTCACAAAATAGCTGTAGAAGACCAAAAAATGCAGAATAAATGGTATTTTATTGTTTACATCTGAATTGTACAACATCTACATCAACATGTCCCTCATCATAAAAGTAAGGAAGCAGGAAATCAAAATAACCTCGTCCTCCAGCTCCTCAAGAAGGTGCAATCAAAATCAGTGTAATGGAATTTGAGTGCTCTAAACTCTCCTGTGGTCACATTCTCTTACCAAGCACCCTGGTAACAGTACAAATTAAAGCAGTCATGGTTTCTGGCACCTTTCTGAAGCGATCCCATAAAAATCAGTACTTGGCTTGTCATTTCCATAAGTTGATAGGAAAAAAGACCCCTGAAAACTTGGCAAAGAATTTTTTTGGTGCAATGCATATATTGCTTTAGGTTAAAACAAAAAATTACCTGGCGAGTCAAAAAAGAGAAAGCACGGCATTTAGCATTAGAAATAATAAACATGAATCAAGATGAATAGAAACTTAATAGACTAACAGGTTAGTAAACAGACCTAGATGTTACTTCCAAGAAGTTTGTTTTCTTTGTTTTGTTTATAAGAAGCCCTGATTATCACATATTCTGAGTTTAGGTCACACCTGCAGGTGTTAACTTGTATAAGACAGAAAATAATTGAAGTGCACTTCATCTCAGAATAAGCACTGAGGAAAAAAATTACAGCAGAAAGTTCAACCATGCTTGCATGGTATAACTTTTCTGCTATTTGATCAAATATTTGACCCACTTTTGTGGAAGTAGAAGTTTCAAAATACAGTTGACTTGAAGCCAGCAAAATTATTAGCATGCCAGCTAAAACCTACTCCAAATTTATATATGGCCATAGACAGAAACTATCTTAAAATTTCAGCTTTACATTTTGACTGAACAAGAGTGCATGTTCCATTTGCTGTACATGAACATTGCATGCACTACCCTGAAGAAGCAATCATTAGGTGAGGAAAAGGTAGCTTTGACAGCAGTCAAGTCACAGCAGCAGGAAAGTCACCAGGCTTTGAAATTGTAAGTCTGTTTCTCTACTTTGAGGTGAACCCAAATTCATTATTGCTTCAAGACGCATTTCTAATGTCCCCCTAAACATACATACATACATCTCTATAGAATGGAAGTTTTATCTTTATTACATATTGTCCTAATATTTACATTATGTTACTGACAGAGCTTAGTTGAACAACAAATCCTACGAAACATAAGCCTTCCCTCATTGCAGTACTATTCATAAAAACCCCAAACCTATGGCCCATACAGGAGAAGCAGAAAAAATGCCCCGTAACAAGGACAGTATTTTTAATAAGAGCTCTAGTATGGATGCATTTTCATCCCATGAAGTTTTACACTTTTTTTACAGTTCTGCTCACTATACAGCTACGCTGCAGTAACAGTCAAATAGTCTCAGATCTTGTTTTCAGGATTTTTTTTAATTATAAATGTTATTTAAATGCATAATTAAAATTATACATGTTTAAAACTATAATTTTGACATATATATATTTCAATGCTATTTTTCTGTCTTATTAATAAAATTGCTGGATTAAAAATCAGTATTCTCGAGGTTTAGAACCAATAATTAGTAATATACACACTTGATTGCATATTACAGAGTACCTGGTACTTTATAGCATTTAGCATTCAGAAAATATTTTCACTGCTAATACACCTCTTACTCAAAAAAGTGATTGCCATGTGCAGTATGTGCTTTGGTTTGTTAATCAACTTTAACAATTATTTCTCATATTTGAAGGAATTTCTCCATTAAAGTAAAAACAGAAGACAAAATTAGGCAAATTCTTATTTTACCAATATTCAGGATGTATATGCAATTTCTTTTCAAACTTATAAAGGCTCTCCCCTCTAATGAGCATTTTAGTAGGACAGAATAAAATGCTGAAGTTCTGCTCAGTATTTATTTGAAAAATAATCCCATGCTGCAAGTCAGTATGGGATTGTTAAAACTCTGAGATTTTCTTAAAATCCAGGTCTTAGCAGATATCAAATAAACGTGGGCAAATAATTGGTCTCCTATCAAAGTAAAGAGAAAGAAACCCAACCCAACTCTCACAAGCTGTCCCGTGGCACCCTCTGCTGGGCGTCCAAACACAAGGGAAACAGCGTTAACATCCATCAGGGTCAGGGGAGGGAACTCAAAATTTGCCACTGCTAACCCGCCTTTTATACAAAAAAGATTATTGCAATGTGCAATCAACATTATGTTACCTCAACTTGACCAATGATCTGTGAGCTTCAAAGGGGTTTTTCCATTAAACCTCCAGAAAACTATGTCGAGTGAAGTCCACTGTGCGTTGCATCGGAACTTCAGCGTTTCTGATCACGCCACTTCGTCAGGCAGTACAGAAAATACTCACCCTGTTAAAGCTGTGCTCGCGAGAATCTTCCAGCTGTCCGTTGGTAGTCACGGGAATTTCTGCTGCTGAATTTTTGGGAGACTCTTGAGCCATTGCACTTTCCTATAGTATATGAAGAAACAGGTCAGCATTTGTCTTAAATTTCCAATGAGTCATCCATATGAAAATATTTGATGTATGGGTTTCATAACAGTCGATTTTTATTTCAAACTCCTATTGGACATACTCCGATATACTCGGTCTGTGTACATTAATAATCACATTCCCGAATCACGGCTATATGCTAGCACAGCTCAGTCAGAAGTAATTTAAAGCTTCCACATCTAAGAGAAAAGCAATACTAAAATAAAAAAGGTGAGCTTATCTAGAAAAATTGTACTAGTTATTCATAACAATAAATCCTAGAGAAGTGCAATGAGTTCATGTGTTACAAGAAAAGCTATGATTCCAAACCTTGTAAGAGTTAATTTAAGTTGCTTCTTATTTTACTGTAACATAGTGCCACCTTCTGACTAAATTGTTGGTATGCAACTCTCACGCAGTCAAGAGCAGCAGACTTGAACTGAAATGCAGAAGCACCAAAAGAACTCAAGCACCAATGGAACTCAAGAATCAAAGTCAGTTTCAAATGCAGCTGCATCATGAACAGTAGCAGCACTGCTTTCCAGAGTGACCTACAGTATAACCTAGAAGAGACATGACCAGAAGAACTGCACATCATTTACAAGCACCTGAACAGAGAATGGCATCCCGTGCTCTCCAAACTTAAAGAGAAACCAGAAATTTTATCCCTCTCAAAAAGCTACTCCTAACTCTGCAAGGCAGCTTCGTTAGTCATCTCAAGTGTAAATAAAAGAAAAATCAACACACAACCAAGGCAGTGCTTGTTCAATTACTTACATAAAGGTTGTCTGAAGTCTTCAAACCAGCTCGTGCACTTGTGCAAGACTAGCAAGACAAGGTATACCATCAACAGGTACTTGAGAATAGGTACCTTTGTTCCATTAAAGCTCCTAAATCATCAGAACAAACCAGTTCTTTTCAGTCCAAGAGTCAGCAAAAGGCTCAGCCTGAGATAAGAGTTAAGTACCAGCAGCTTCTCCAACCACACAAGAAGCTTTTACAGGATACAAGGATATCAATGTAACACAAACATTTTCCTTGTACTTACTGGGAATCACCTGCATCATTCTAATTTGGCCACATCTTCTGACATACCCTATTGCTAATGTTTCCTCCACTTTCACGAATCACCACTTCATTTACATCAGCAAGCTTGATTCCTTTAGTAAATTTTGAGGCCCCTCAAGCTTTTTTCTAACTACTCACTGTCTGTGGGCTCCAATAAATGTGCTGCTCCAACTCCAGACCACTTCCAAAGCTATGCTACCTTAACCTCTTCCAAAAAATGTGACTTACTGAGACTTCACCTCAGTTGGTCTTTTGAAGCAGAGGTCACAACTCAAACTTCATTTTGTACCTACAACAAAATCTGAACATGCTTCTTCAACTGGCAGCATAAAAATGCCCACCAAGTTCTGAGTGAACGGTGCCTTTACCCATACAGAGAAGAGAAAGGCCAAAGACAAGCCACTTCAAGAACCCTGCATATGAACTACAAGCTGTGGATGTACACCCATAAAATACCACTTAAGTGAAGACACATTTGCCCACTTTGAGGATAGATACTCACTACAACTAACTTAGCAAAACTGAATCAAATGCTACTTTTTCAAAAACAGTGCTTTATGAAACCCTTCCCTAGAATAAGAAGCTAAACATTTAGGCACAGGGTTTTTTTTTTTTTAAAAAAAAAAGCAACTAAATACACAAAGAACAGTTTTCAAAACATTTAAGAAAAAGTGTGCTATAAATTCAAGGAAATGGTGACTTCGTAACACACTAACTTAGCCCATCAATCCCTCTCATTTACAATCCAGAAAGTACCTTCTTTCAGCACTGGCAAGGAATATCTCATAGGCCATATACTCACACTGGTCTAGCATACCACATTTTCCACAGTCCAGTCTTCACCCACAACTGGATGACAGAACTTTTTGCTTAGGTCATTCTTCATGCAACTGAACAAACTCAAACCTCACAGCCTTCAAGTAAATGAAGATACTGAAGCACACCAAGAGATCTATGCTTATTTTATGACTGTTTTTAAAACAGTAATTTGTTTCATTTCATAGAATATAGAATATGTCAGGTTGGGAGGGACTTGTAAGGATCAGCAAGTCCAACTCCCTGCTCCTCACAGGCAGTTGCTACACACACCATTAGATCAAATGTTCTAGTCATCTACCATATTAGATTTTGATTTAGGAAATCTGTCCAATAGCTCAAGCTTCTTAAGCTTGCTCTGAATCTCACATCTGCTTAAGCTCTAAGACTGCTAGGAACTACACTTCTACTTGACATGGTCAGGTGAGGTATTGTTCAAAATGCTTGGCCTGTCACAGCTACCTGCACAATATGGAAACATCAGCACAGGCTAACACAGGTATTTTTGTTCTTCTTTCTACAAATTATGAGAGAAAACAACAGTGCAAAGGAAGTTCTGCACTGTCAAGGGATACACTTTGTTTGGCAGGGATCACAAACAAAACGGTACCTCTAAATTTAACTAAAGGCAAAAATACTTGGCTTGGGTGCTTTTCATCAAGAATCAGAAATCATTTTGCAAATATTGATATATTTTTATACATTTCTTTCAGAGATATACACTCAGGTATATGCACAGGACTCTAAGAAATACATCCATTAGAAAACAAAAATTCATCAGCTTCTCTGGACAACTTTTGAAATTTACTACAAACCTGGAAGGAACTCACGGTGGGGTTTTTTTGGCATTCCTACTTGAGTCAAATGTATCTATCTAGTTCAGAGGAAGCAAAAATTACTTGCTAGCTTCAGTTTCATGCTATGTTTGAACTGTAACACACTATTATAGGACATTTCAACACTCTTCCAGTCCCTACTGGAAGCCACAGAGTGTCCCACCTCCCAACCACTCACCTGACTACAGTCTCCACATACAACTCACTAGCCTAGCAATAGGCCTTTTCACCAGGTTAATTTTCCAGTTTCAGTGAATTAAATCAGTTTGCAATGAGGTCAGGCAAGTACCAAAGACATGAAATAAGCAGCTGAAAAAGGGAAGTGGGATTAGCTGCTAATTTGACTCAGATATAAGAAGAAATCACCATCTGCATTGTAGTCAACAGTTGAAGCTAGCAGTGCTGTCAAGAAAAAGTCCTTGCCCTTTTTTCCCAATTCTTCCACCTCTCAGCTTTCCCCATTCCTTCACCTTTTCCCTGAGCCAGAGCAGTGTATTTGCACAGCAAACAAGATTCCGGAAACATTGCAGGTTAAAAGAAGGTGCTCTGTGCTCAAAAGAGGATGGGTAGTTTTTCCAGTGACATCAGTTCTCCAGAACAGTTCATCACACAGCTCCTACACTGGCACCTACGTGGGTAACGAGGGGTAATGATGCAGTAAGAAAATACTGAGAATGAAGGACTGCTCCCGGCCACAGCATCAGCCTGCTCAGCAGTGCAGGACCTCAAAATACTTACCCAGGCTACTGCCAAAACCCAGCAGCCATTTCTCTTGAACTCTGCATGTGTGTCCCTGTAACTTCACACAGTCAGGGTAAGCTTATGGATCTGAGAGAAAACTAAAGCACCAGAACACAACAGTTCGTCTGTTGAAACACTTGAGTATGTGGAACCAAGTGCATTACCAAGTCAGCATTACTATTTTAATTTTTACTCTGAACAGTCACAAAAATGTTGACTCTGTTTTTCTGAACAGCCTCCCAAACACTTCTGATTAGCTAAATAATTGGGAACCTTAGGAATTTGTTCATAATTTTAAAATGTCACAGACTTCTCCATAAAGAAGGCACAAGCTGTATCTGCTCCCTAGAAAAAAAAGATTCACCACTTCAGCAGCAGATAGAATACCTTGTTGTTGTGAAATTACGCAAAGATTGTTGCCTTTTAAATACCAATCCTTTTTCCTGAAGTACTTACACATTTCAGACTCTACCCTGCCTAAATCTATTCAACTCACACAACAAATACTGCAGCACAGCAGTGGACTACTGGTTGAAGCACCTTTGCTATGAATTAATCGAAGCGTTCTTAATAGTGTCTCCAAACCAACCCCACCCACTCAAGATGCTGTGCATGAACTCGTGTCCCCACACCCCCCCACACTAATACACTGTGCTGTGGATAGCAGAACTTTGGGCAGTCTGAAATTGTTGTTAGGACTGATTGACTTTACACTAATGCAACTATTACCCAATCACCTCAGAGCCAGCCTGGACCTCTTCTGCTGCAGGATGAGATTCATCAAGTGCTGTGGATTCACTGCTGTGTTCTGACATACCTGAAAACCAAATAGGTTTGGCATGCATTAATTGATCTGAAAGGAGCTGGACATTGCACCTCACAGAAAATGAAGCAGGCTTTCAGAAGACACTTTTTTTACAAGTTCTGCTAAAGCGAAGTGAAACCTCCTCCTTTTGATGGTGATGGTGTGTCTTTAGCTCTCCAAAAATGTACCTGAGACAGTAAACTTACACTGCCAAAGCAACCTGCCCCCCCAGACTACTCAACTTGCAACATAAAACCTGAGAAGTCACACAAGGTGCTTCAGCTGACAGGTACTGTCACCAGCAGCAGTACACTGACTACTATTGCAAGGATCATCATTTTGTGTACCTGAGATTTAACCAAATATTGTGAGTTTATATTGATGCTAAGCCACTGAAACCTACTAAACTTTTCAGTCTCTTATGCCTACTAGAAACAGAATCTCTTTTGTTTTAGTCTCCAAAAGATCTCAGCTAGAGAGGCAAAGAAAGTTGGTAACCCTGAGCACATGCACAAGAAATCAGCTCGGTGAGTATAGTGAGCATGAGAGATGAATTAAACACCTAGTATAGCTTAAATAGGAGAAGTATTTACATTTAGTTTCGAATAGCTGGTAACTACAGGTGACACTGCAATTCACTCAGCTGTTTGAGAGGAGGAGACAACCAATCATTAAAAATTAAACAGTCTGTCAGTATTAAGTATAATCACATATCACTTCAGTTCATTAAGTCTTTTTATACATGTTCAGACACATACCAGATTAAGAAAAATTATAAAGAGATCACTACTTGTATTTATATTGTATTTCAAATGCCTAAGCTATAAAAAATTCTAATTAAAGCAAATAATTAATAAGGTAAGCAGCTTACATGACAAGGGAAATAAAATAAGGACACAAAGACTGAGAAACTGAAACACCTAAATCATCTAGATCATATTACCAAACACATAAAGTAAGACTCTGTCTCCAGAAAAACAATTCATTCAGAGCTATCACAGAATGAAGCTGGATTTTGTTACGATCAACACAAAACCCTGTTTGAAGTAATTAAGAAATAACATCTTTACATACCTTTCTTAATTTTTCAAATTTCTTTTGAATATCAAAGACCATACAGCAGAGGTTCTGTTTTCCCACAGTCCTATCCAAACTTTGCTTATAGTTGAAAACAACCTCCATGCTTATTTCTGAGTAGCTAAAACAATTCCATTATGGATTAGAAGAGTAAGTGCAATTTCCTTGCTCTGCTGGTCAAACAAGCAGCTGAATTCACCTTGTAGTGCAGTTTTTGTTAAGACAATCCGTTCCTCAGTTTTACCACATTTGTACTTCTGTACATCACATGTTACAGACCACAGTAATACTGTTTAAAACTATTAAATGCTACAAGCAGTAAAAATAATTTTGACAGACTTAAGAACTTTTAATATCCTAACCTAAAGGCATGAACCATCTCACAAACCCATGGAGAAGGCAATGCATAAAGACAAATAATTAATTTTTTAAAATCCAAATTAATTCACTATTTCTGTTACAACAAACCTCTCACCACCAGGTTTGTTGAACAGTATTCTTTTCCTGCAAGTAGTGCCAACACTTTCAACTCAGCTCTGTCGGATCACACTGACCAACTTTAAAACATGAGCAGGGGAAAAAATGTAGATTAAAGGTGGCTTTCATAAGAAGTTCAATTGCACACTCTAATTTAACTACAGAATTTCCTGATTACTGCTTCTACAGGAAAAAAATGGAGATATAAACATCAGATGCTGGGTGCAAGGATGAAAACTTTCTACATCTTCACCAAGATTTGGAAGTGAAGACACGCATGAGAAATTGTGGCAATCAAGGTCTCTGTGTACATTTATCATTTCTGTTTAAGGTTCCATTACAGGAACACACACAGACTTCTGCATCTCCGCAGCTCTCGCAGGTGCCACAGCGCTGTTCTTCATAAGAGGCTGCCAATACTCAGTACAGCATGAACTCTGCATTATTGAGGTTGGGGGTTTTTCACTAAAGCAGCCACAACTTTGGAACATTTTAGGTGAATGGTGTACCAGGAGATTCAATATTATCAGCTGCAATTACAGCAGCACAGAGATGTTCTACTTGGAAAAAACATTATTGATCCATATCCTGGCATGAATTTAAGCCTGAAACTCTGTCCATATCACTTCTGCCCTCATGGACTTTCATTTTTCCCCCCACTAGACCAGTCCTGCAAATCCATACAAACACTGCACCAGAGTAGAAGTGAGGACACATTGAAATCAAGCCCCCCATAGTGAAGCTGCCTTAAATGCATATTGGATTACAGCCTCAGTCATTTTAAGTTTTGCTCACTGTAAATAAAACCACACAATTTCTAACTCCTGGGGATTTATGTATCACTTCTTCCACTGGCAAAGTAAAAGTAAGAGCAAAACCAAAACATATAAACAACATATTAAGTTTCCTCTGAATTAAGAATTCAGAGACATTAGTGGTCTGAAGAGCATGCTTATGGACTTTTCATAAAAAAGGCAAATTCATATTTGCTTATTCATGCAAATGAAGGCGTTCTCAAAAATCGGATCTGCTTCTCTAAGCAGGATGCACTGGCTCCTTGGCTTGTTTCTCTTTTAAAGTAACTGCCAATAAGGCAAAAACAAGGTATGTACTGTACAAATGAAGATTACACACTTTTATTGTTGTCCTATTACTCCACGGCATAGATAAGCAATACAAGTTTTTGTAACACTGCAGAAAATTCAAGTGCTGGTAGAAAAATTATGATTTTATACATATTTTCTTAATTTCCATGTCTAACTGAGAATACTTTCACTAATTCTTGTCAAGAATTCTTGTCAATTACTTTTAAGACTGTAAACAACTGCATTGAACACTTTCTGCTGCAATCACACCATAGTTTCCTCTTAATGCTGCTGGATTCCCTGGCTGCTCCGTTTACAAGCCTAATGTTTGAGAAGTACAAGACATGATGGAGATAAAAGCTGGAGAATAGGACTGCTACTAAATTCCACACTCCTCACTCCAGGTCAACCTGCCCCTGAACACTTTAATGCTCTGCTGGTCTCTAGACCAGCTAAGCCATGAGCTCCCATTATGGTTTCAACTTCCACCAAAACAGGAAGAAGCAGCTGATCAAGATACTGCCTCAGCTTACGATTTTTCTAGTCTGTTCTTCTGTGTTACTTATTCCTTATATTTAAACTGTGTGTGTGTACATACACATAAACATACATATGATTCAGACAGTTTTGGAGTTGCACTAATAAGGGAATGTCCTTCTTCAGCCCTGCAAAAGAACCCTTCTGTTACCTTTTTTAGAAAGCCAACACTTGGATAACAAGCCCACCGACTGCAAAGTGGTAACTCCTTGCTACGGGTCCCATCAAGCACAACAAGCACACATTAGACACTGAATTACACCCTGAACTGGACGTTCAGGGTGATCCCCCTCAGAGCCTTCCATGCAAGATGAAAGGCTGTGAGCGGGTTCCAGTTAAAAATGGCACACTGGAGATGCACAACAAGAAACAGTGGAAGAATTGTGTAAACACCACCACGCACAGCACCTGCTTGTCACAGGGCACCACAGCGCTTCCATGCCTTAAGAGCAGTAAACAAAAGACAAATTGGTACACTTGAAACAGTAATTGCCAGGGTGTGGAGTAAGTCCTGGGGGCACGAAATTCACAGCGCTTCCCTTCCCCTCCCGCGAAACCCGCCGTGTACGGAGCGCAGCACCCGCGGAGCACACCCCGACCCGACCCGACCCGACCCGACCCGACCGGACCCGCACTCGCGGGGAAGGGGCGGCCGCTCCCGCGGGTGACACGTCGGACGGGACGGAGCGGGAGGCGC
>JAOXXN010000002.1:271483-294356 GCA_026770055.1 Myrmophylax atrothorax | reverse complement strand
GCAGCTCAGCGCCGACTGGGAACACCAGCGGCACGGCGGGAGCGTGCGGGGGAGCGCGCCCGGGAACACCAGCGGCACGGCGGGAGCGTGCGGGGGAGCGCGCCTGCAAAGGTGCTCTGCGGAGCCATGGCAGAGGCGCTGCCCGAGCACAGCGTGAGGAGGAAAAAGAGCATCTCTATCGAGGAGAAACTGGACATCATAAGCGCTGTGGAGAGCGGCGAGAAAAAGGCGGACATTGCAGCCAAGTATGGCATCAAGAAGAATTCCCTGTCTTCGATTATGAAGAATAAAGAAAAAGTTTTGGAAGCCTTTGAAACTTTACGGTTTGATCCCAAAAGGAAGAGGCTGAGGACCGCTTTCCATGCCGACCTGGAGGCGGCCCTGGTGCGGTGGTACCGGGTGGCGCAGGGGCTGAGGGTGCCGGTGAACGGGCCGATGCTGCGGCTCAAGGCCAATGAGCTTGCCCAGCGGCTCGGACACGGCGAGTTCAGGTGCAGCAATGGCTGGCTCGACCGCTTCAAGGCCAGGTACGGGCTGGTCTTCAGAGCTCAGCCCTCCGAAGCAGCTGCTACTACTGCAGTGGATGCTCCAGCTCTTGGGTACCAAAATGTGATTCCCTCTTGTTTAAATGATTACCAGCCAAAAAATGTGTTTCATATACAGGAGACTGGATTGTTATATCAGATGTTACCACATAACACATTTGCGTTTAAAGGGGAAACTTGTTCTGTAGGTAAATTGAGCAAAGAGAGAGTAACTGTAGTGGTGGGTATGAATATGGATGGCTCCGAGAAACTTCCACTGCTTGTTATAGGAAAAAACAAAAGTCCACGCTCTTTCAAAGGTGTGAAGTCACTGCCTGTGGATTATGAAGCAAATGACAAGGCATGGATGACTTCAGAAGTGTTTGAACAGTGGATGCATAAACTGGATGGCAGATTTCAAGCACAGCAGCGCCGGGTGGTTATTCTTGTTCATTCTCTCCCAGCTTACACAGAAGTAAAGAACCTGAAGGCTGTCAAATTAGTGTTCTTTCCTCCAGACTCCTCTCCATGTATAGCTATGAAACAAGGGGTTATCAGAAGTTTGAAGGTTAAATACAGGCACTGTCTTATCAAGAGATTTGTTGACTCTGTAGAAGGTAATAAGGAGTTTATGCTGCCCCTTCTTGATGCAATTGAGATGTTGCACCTGTGCTGGAGGGAAGTGACACCAGAGACTGTTGTAAAAAGTTATAATGAAGCAGGATTCAGATTAGAAACAGAGACAAATAGTAATGACAACGAAGAGGTTGAAAGTGATTTTGATTTGATTGCACATGCACAAGCAGCTGGAGTGGAGTTTCCAGAAGGCTTATCTTTGGAGGAATATGCAGCTCTAGATGATGGCTTGGTAACTTATGAAGTGCCCACAAATAATGGAATGGTCTGTGCCAAAGAAAGTGTGTCAGATAAAGCTGGGGCATTTTTTGGTGATGAAGATGAAGATAAGGATGAAGGTGATCGATTTCAGGGAGCTGAACAGCCTTTACCATCAAAAAAGGAGGCCTTGAGTGCTTTAGATACCCTTCGGAAGTTTCTCAGAGGTCAAGACACAGATGTTTCTTTTCATGATTCCCTAGCTGACTTGGAGAATTTTATTCAACATATGGCATGTAAATGAATATTTTAGCAGAGTGGGAAAGCATGTAATTAGGATAAAAACAAATTATATAAGTAAACAAAGATAGGCAGTTTAATAACAAGCATTGATGACATGTTCTCTGGTGTGCTTTGCTCAGATGCCTAGATGTACCTAACAAAAGAAATTTGAGATTATGGAAAAGCAACGTGAACTGAAATTTTCCACAGAATCGGGGCAAATGACACAAATTTGGGTTGGAGCAGAATCCTGAAAATGATAACTATATTAAGTACAGTGGAGGCAAAAGAAATTCTTTGAGCAGTTTGGTGCACTCAGGATAAACTGATGGCCACTTGAAATTCTTTCTTCAGGAAGAGATGAACACTTCTACACATCAATAATTTCACTGGTGCCTTTGGTTTTTTGGTCATAGAATAATAAATATTTATTAGCTTTGTGCTTTTGATACATAAACAAAAATGAATAATACAGAAAATATATGCCTAAATTCTGAGAAGTAAGGGTTTCTGCAAATATTTTTTTGCCCTTGGTCAAGAATTCTGGCCATTGCTTATTCTTGCAGCAGGTGATGAACAGCAGAAAGTTACCACAGCTTTAGATGGCTTTTTTTGTTTTATTTTCTTGAAACTGCTCATGTGTGGATACATACGAATGGCATAATCATTTATCCAAGAGTCAAAAGACACACCTTTACTTATGCTTTGAAGAGGTCAAAAAGGAAGGTCATTCTTTCCCTTTGAGCCTCTTTTGTACATGGATTTGATGTAGGTCTCACTGTGCAACTCCATGTATTTCTACAGGAAATACAGAAAAAAATCAGCTCTTGCAGCATCTGCACTAAAAACCTCACTGAACTCTCATTGACAATACTTGGAGGCTTTGCTGTAGGAGTCAATGCACTTATGTGGATTGTCACTAACAAGAATACTGTTTGCATGAATGCAGTGCCAGTTGAGAAAATCACTGCACATTTACATGTCTTCGAGTATGCGTTTCAAGCAATGTAATCATACCAGAGCCAAAACCCACAGTTTCTGTGAAGTGTCTTAAATCTTTTCCATATCTGTCAGTTAATTTTTTTTCAAATTTTAGAGATAATTTTTCTAATTAAAAGGAAGAATAAAATATTTTATGGAAGCCCTTTAGGAAGCCTATGGAATAAAGAACATATTATGGTGCCTATAAATAAACCATGGGAAAAAAAGCTCTTGCTTATTTGAATCTTCAGTTTTCAATAAATGGTTTGGCTAAAGCTTTGTTTACCGTTTTTTCTGGTGTTCATCTGTTTGTGAAAGCATTTCAGAAAATTTATCAAATTGTTGGAAGACAGTGAAAGTACTGGGGTGGTATGGTGAGAGAATGCCTCTGGCTAAACTGTATAAATGTTTTACTGGACCCCTACCAGAAAAACCCCACAAACTTCTGGCTTCTTATTGTGAAACACCTGATGTGAATTCCATCCAAAGGATATTCTGATTAAATAAGAAATTTCTGTTGAAATCCCAGTAAGTAAAGTCCTACATGGAGATTTATAGACTCTGAAAGAATCAGCTCTTTGAATCAGCTCTTTTAACTATTTATTATTTTAAAATACAAATGCAAAGTCTTTTAAATTAGGAAGCTGTGTCACGTTTTGCTTGCTTAAATACTTTAGAACAAGCTTGTGAAAAGAACTTTCTATTTTGGCTAAGCTTATTTGAGACCCGTAGATAATTTTCCTATAGTAATATTTTGATTTAAAACCTATTTCTTTCCAGCAGCTTCTCCTGCTAAAGGCAAGTTTAGGAAAAGATTTCTATTATCTATACAGTAAATGTGTATATTCATTACAATATGCCTCCGTGTGGCCCTCATTGGCCCAAGTTCCAGATAAAGAGACCCTCTGTTTCCTTCTGAAAGAATTCAGATTGTGAAAATGTTGGATCTGAATAAGAAAGACTTGCATACTTAAACAGCAAATCTTGGTTAAACAAGGGTTCAACACAGGAAGTGTGATCTTAACAAGAAGAGGCTTAGGAAATCAGGAGATGGAAAATAGCTTTTTTAGCTGGTAACAAAGGAAGTAAATTACTGAGTGTGGTCATACTCCCTCATGTAAACAATGGGAAGGATTTACCGTTTGTCCTGGACTTTAAAGGTGAGTGGTGGAACCTGCTTTAAAAAGGATACAGCCCATTGAAATCCTGTGTCTTTAGAGAGTATACAATATTTTCCTAGCCTCCTAGTTAATTCTAGAAACTAAGCTAAAATATGCTTACTGAAACTGCTTTTGTATTCTAGCACTGTATCTTTCAGAATTATCAAGGAGCTCAAATGTTTCTCTTCACTTGGATTTTGATCAGATTTATAGTCAGAGAATGTGAAATCCATTCTGAAGCTTGTTGCTGTTTCAGGTGTTTGTCATGGGGAAATGCAGACTCTCAGATCTGAAATGCTAACAGCAAAAAGGAAGTGGTATGCTATGAAAATGTTAATCAGTTTAGCGCTTGTACCCAGTCTGAGCTAGAGATCCCTTCACATTGCCTGGGCAACCCCCCAGGACACTGGCTGTTTATGTCTGGGGTGGTTTTGTTTGGAGGGGGAGGAAGGATATTGCTTTAGGTTGCACCATATTTAAAAAGAACCTTTTCTACAAAAGGCATGTTACTAAGGCTGTTTGATTTAATACTTCATATATTAGTACAGACAACTCTGTGCTTTTTTCTGTAGCTTTTCTGCTTCATGCTATGGTTAGATAGTGATTATGTTCTTCAGCGCCAAGTCAGTGAGGTTATTTGCAGTAACCCACAGAGAATTCTAGAAGTGTGAACTGAAAATAGGAAGTTGTAAAAATAAAACTGACTTCTAGACAAGAGCAAAATAGAAACAAGTATTTGGAAAGTATGTTTGATATAGTCAAAAGCATCCTCAGATTCATTCTTGAGACAAGGAATATGTAAAATTGAGTATACTCTTCAAAAATGTATTTGAAAATTTTAATTAATATTACACTGTGATTTTTTTGCGTGCGCTGTTCTGGATACCTTTCAGGTCTATAAAACTACACCTTCTTTTAAAACTCTTACTGAAAGGAATGTTGCTCACCTCTAATGCTAAAAGGAAATTACTTAACAAGTTTTACATCCTTAGGCAAAGCCAGAAGAGAGGAGGCAGTCATGGATTTCCAGGAAAGCAATCCATATGTGCTTGTATATCCAAGATTTGTGTCACTTTGATAGCTAAGTAATCATGGGAGTAAATGAGTCGATGGTTTCACATTAGTATGCAAATCTTGAAAATCATAGTCTCAGAAACACAGAATCTTTAGCAATTTTAAATTTTAAGTGCAATATTTTCATAAACAAAAATTGTAACATTAAAATGTTTGTAAAATACCTTCATGATTTTTTGGTGGTTGTGTTAATTGAAAAGGTAGAGTGAATATTGGCCTACTCAACACTTAACTAAAATGTATGGTGAGTGGGCAAGCATGGTGTGCAATGACAGTGTTTCACATTATTTTATTCTTCTAATATCAGTAAAAGCTGGTGCTTCCTATTTTGAGGAGGCAGTTGTTAAAGGAAGTTTTTGCAAAGCTTCTGTGGGGAACTGAATGGTGCTGTCACCAGAGAAGTTTTATATTTACACAAGCAAGTCAGTATTTTTATCTAAATGTTCTAATATGCTTATTTTGGGGGCTACTTCCTTGAAAATCAGAACCAAAGTCAATTAATAAGCAAACAAATCTAACTGAAATTTTTGCGATGTGATGAATGACAGCACACTTCTATCAATACGTTCACTAGCAATAGAAAACATCTTTGCAAGAGGTGAAAAGATAACAACTTTATGTCAGACAGTCTGTTTTTACCCATAGCCTTTATGTTGGTAGAGCAGTGTTGTAGAGATGTGACTCCCTTTTCATCACGTAACTGCACTCTGCTGTAGCCACATCATTGTTTTTTAGGAACAGGAATTCAATTGTAGCTCGTTCCCCTTCTTGCTAGGACAGTTACTGCATTTGCAATTTATTTTTTTCCTCAGCTGTAGCTGTAGCTTTGATCAGGTTAAAGCCATGCAACTTCTGGGGTATGGCAGAGTGGGGAAACCTCTTGTGTCTGGCTGACTAATTCAAAGCTGTGTCACCTCTTCTCCTTGAGCAAAATGGAAAAGTGTAAATGACAAATTACTGTGATCAGTACAGTGAGCAAATAACACACCGAATTACCAGATCTACTGAGTGAGAAGACACCATATTTACAACTGTTTCTATCATCTTTTTACTGTCTTTTACAATATTTCAGTTGAAAGTCACATTCTTCCCAAGGTCTCATGCCATCCCACCTCTGGCACAACATTCCAGCCTTATGTGTGAATAGCATGAAGGGGAGCAGGTCAATCCCCCGGCTGTACGCGTAGCTACAATCCCTGTGAGCTGTCAGCCTGCACACAGTCATCCATTGGCTGTATCCCTGGGGCTGAGCTCCAGAGCTCCTTTGCATCCTCCACTTCCGCACTTGTGTTGCTCTGTGTGCCTGTGCAAGCGCTCGGTTGGAATCACCAGGGGAGTGACTCATCTGCCTGAGAAAGTTGTGGTCTGATGGGATGGTGCAACCTCACCCCACATGTCCAATGCAATAACTCATGATCTATTGTTTGCAAACTGCGAGATGTGAGATTGCTGAGGAGGGCGGTAAGAGCTCTCAGCTCTCCTGGCCCCTGCTCAGTAGCAAAGCTGAAAGAGCTCTGCTCTCTGGTTTTCCTTACAAAACACTCACTATTCAAGAATTACTTAGA
Organism: Myrmophylax atrothorax; assembly: GCA_026770055.1. Taxonomy (NCBI): domain Eukaryota; kingdom Metazoa; phylum Chordata; class Aves; order Passeriformes; family Thamnophilidae; genus Myrmophylax; species Myrmophylax atrothorax. Next base: position 287,936 of record JAOXXN010000002.1, on the reverse strand, counting down.
CATGTAATAACTAGTTGCTGGATTTCTCACCCCATGTCATCCACTTCTCTGGAGAGATGTGCTGTGGGGCTGCCACTGTATCATGCACGCAAGGAGAGAACCCACTGAAAGCTCTGCTTTTCTTCTAGCAGCGTTGGTGCCTCATACTTCTAAACTGTATTAATGATGCAATATGATATTTTGCTATACAAAATTCTAGTTTTTTCCCCTTCCACCTTTTTTCATCTGTTGCCTTCTATCATTTTATATTTGTTGATATCCTGCTGATTCTAGTGTTAATGTTAGGATTGTTGGCCCAACCTTCTGCAAGCTGCTTTCCTCCTTACCCTCCCTATTTCTAATATTATCTTTTGCAGGTGGTATTTTTGAATCGTCTCATGTATCATCCAGTGTTACCCTCTTGGTACACGTCCTCGTGATCTTGGGCCCTAATTTCACCATGGTGTATTTAGTGGCCTTCCCAAACCCTTGCTTCATCTAGCTGAGAACATTGAGTATGTCTGTACTTCTTTGAGTCTTTTCCTTTTGTAGAGGAGGGTGAGCAGTGCTTTTTCCAGCAGTCTCCTAGGATGTCTGAGAGAATTGGTAACAAAACACATAGTCTGTCTTTCTTTCAGTTGTCTCTATTTTTTCTTTCTGTCGGTGGTCACTTCTGACCTGTTCTTTTGCAATTCTCAATTTGGCATTTAGTATCTTTGTTTAAACCTTTCCTTTTTCTCTTTTATCTCTAACCCCTCTCTGTCCATACAGCATCCTTGCCATAGTTCACTTTTACATTTACGTTTCTAAATATCATACCCTTATCCTAAGCTCTTTGAATCTTTCTTCCTCCCACTTTTACTGGCCCCACTTAATGTTTAAACTACATTTCAAAATCCCTTTTCCTCCTTTCCATGATTTGGTGTCCAGTTCTCCTCTCCAAAAACAAATACTTAAGTCTTTCTGGAGACAGCCAGTTTTTCTATTTTATTTGGCATTTCTTCAAGTTACCCTTAGAGCAAAGATTATGTAATTATTAAAAGTATGTTATTTTCCCTAAATTTACATCTTTGTATTTTATTTTTGCTCTCATTCTTTATTCTTAATCATTTCAAGTCTTGACTTTGTTTGAGCCTTTCTTTTATACTCCTGATCACCAGCATGAATTTTATTCATTTTTTTAAGCTTGTAAAAAAACAAACCCACAAACAAAACCTCCACAAAGACCTAGTTTGGGGCTGTTTGTTTACAAAGCTGTGTTAAAATGCTGCATATCATAAATGAGATTGAAAGCCAGCTCAGATATTAGCTAATTTCTATCAAGGTTTTTTATTTGATTTTAATTTTTCTGTTCTTTGTTTTCATGCTTTTCTATTTTAATAGTTGTTTGTGAGGCTTCAGGTATTTGTGCCCTGTTTGGCTTTGTAGCCACTCCCTGTGGACGGAGGTCATGGAGAAAGGCAGGTAGATCATAAAAAAGGAGTTAAAAAGCAAGGTCCTGGTCTATTGAAATTCCCCTGCAGGAACTCAAGGAGAACTTGTAAGTCGGGTGGAACAGAACTTTTTATTCAGAATCAATATCCAGAGTCCATATCTGTTCACAAATTAAGCTCAGACATTGTTACAAGAGGTAACACCACAGGTTCTTTGAATCTTCAATGGCAAGAAATGGCCACCCGTAATTCAGTTCCATTTCAAAATTAATTTATGTGAGTTTGGTGGGGTTTTTCCCCTGAGCAAATGACACATGATCTATTTAAACTGTCTGTCACTGCACTTCCCAGGGCTCATTGGTGTTGAGTAAGCAAAGAGACATTTGCCTAGAGTCAAGGCAAGGCTGAAACAGCATTTCTGTGTAAGAAGTGTGTCTGTAGAGTCCACAAGTTGCAGTAAGAGTCAGATGAGCTTAAAAACTGGCATGGCTTTTCAGAAATTAACTGAGCCACTTTGTAGTACAATCTTGGGAATCTGAACTGGAGATACTTATTACATGCTGTTGCAAACAACTGTTGAACTGTTTTTGAAAAGCCAGCTTGATGGATATAAATTTTACTGCTTTGAGAAAATAATGGATATATGTTACATGTGTATTCAACACATGGCACAGACAAACCTAACAATTCAGATTCTAATAGAAACAAATCCTTAATTCCCTGTGAAAGCTGAGGGTGACCAGACTCAGTGCATTATATGGTGAGAGTCTGCAGAGAAGCAGGAGCAGATGTGACATATTCTTGTAGACAAGCAACAGCAAGATAGAAATACAAGTACAGGCAGACAGAGCTACAGGCTCCTGGCTCTGCTTGTTGAATGACTACAAAGAACCATCGAATGCCCCATCAGAAAGGCTTTTCCTACATGTCCCATTACTAGCTTGATTTTTTCAAAAAACAACAGAAATTCTCTTATGCACCAAGAGAGACTTAAGATTTGATCATTTCCTGCCAAGTTGGCAATGCTGTGCTTCATATTCATGTAGCATGTAGAAGTTGGCAGCAGAAGCCCAAACTGCAAAAGGTAAAGCTGAAGTAAAAGTGTAATGAAACTAGTAGTTCTTTGTGTCTCATTCTCACCTGGCCTTCGTTCACCCCATGTAGAGTTGGGTACCCTAAATCATACAACTCCTTAAAAGATTTGTCAAAATCTGACTTGTTGCCAGCAACTTGCTGACTACAGCTAACAGGAGAGCAATGGGCAAAATTAATGCTTTGTTGGTTAGTAGTCATCTTGCAATTTCACCTCAAATATTCATATTCATGGTTAAATAGCTTTAAAAATAACTCAGTCATTCCCCAACAATATCCACAGTATTATCTATACCCAGCCTGAATGCACATGTGCAACTCCAAACCCATTTTCCTTGTGAAATGCCTGCACTCTCAGTGATGATCTGTTGCAGACTAATACTGGGATGGCAGATAGCATCCTGGGCAATGAGATTATATGAAATTTACATTAATGTAAGCTTCCTAAGGGATTATTTAGAATGGGGCTTAGGAAGCTTTATGAATTTAAAACTTCCTTTGGATTTCTTCATCCTCTCACCTCATCTCACAGTGGGGAGAACCCAGCAGCTTGCACTGTGCAGCCTCACAAGGGCAATAATTCTGAACAGTGTTCTTTGTGGAGAACTCTACTAGTGTTCACCAGCATATTGATCTGCAAGAATCAGGAGGAAATTTTGCAATGTGTGGAGTACAGCCCTTCACTCCAGCAGCAGGAGTTTTAACTGCTGCTCTTCCTCCCAAGTGGGCTGAGTCAGTCTTACTGGGATGCTGACTCCTCAGGCAAGGCACATATTTGTGAGATTACATCTTCCAAAAGCTGTAATGCAGTTACTGGTTTGCTTTTAATCATTCATCCTGCACTCTTCTTCCTGTCTGCCATTCCAGCTCCTCAGAGATTAAAAAATTCCGTGTCAGGCACCTGCCTGATCGGATCAGTCCCCCAGTTCGGAAACCTGGGATAGTTCTGTGCCATCCACCCGCCTGATTTACAGGCTTTACATATAGCTCCTGTATTTGGCAGGCAATTTTTTTTTCTTTCTTTTTTTCTTTTTTTTTGAAAACCAGATACTTGCCTCCTCTAAAAGCATTTCCAGCTCTAATGGGAAAAGGAGGAGTTGTGAACCTCAAATGAACTCCACATTTATCTCTGCGTGGAGATACAGTTGTAAGAATTTAAATCATGTGGAGATCTGACCTTATTGACATTCAAGGGGGTGGTAGACTCAGGCTGGGTGTAGATTGACCTTTGCAGACATGGCAGAAGACATAAAACTTCACAATTAAGTACATAGAACCAAAAAGGATTAAGAGAGGAATGATACATTCAGTTCCAGGAAGCTTCTATTTCCTATAGGATCATATCTACAGTTCTTTCCGTCAGGGGTTTCCTTGGTGGCCATTAGCACTGACCTCTTTTAGTCTTGATGCATTTGCCTGTAACTAGACAAATGCCAGTTTTCACAGAATCTTAGTATTACTTGCCTCAGAGCACACCTGAAAAACTACCTTCTGAGAGAAGGTTAAGATTCAGAGAGCAGAATATTATCAATGCAGCAGCCTGTCAGACCCATGATCTTCTCACTTCAGACCACACTAGGTGCACCTATGCTTTGGCACAGTGGTGTGACTGTGGCATGGACAGATACCTGGGAAAAGATCCATAGGAGTTAAGGGGTATCCATTTGTGTACTGCTCTTGGGTTATGTAATTGGGCTGCTAGCCCACACTGCAGTACCTGTCACAGCTCTCTACAGTAATCAAACAAATAATGAAGGTATGCCACCTCGCACTGCCATCACAGATACTGGTCAAAACATGGATCCACCTGAAAATGAGCTACAGCACATGTGACCCAGCTCTTTGGAAAGGATTTCACCCCATACCAGACTCAAGCAGAAGGAAGAGCACATAGATAGCTGCTTATATTTTGTCAAACTCAGTGTTTCTACAATTTATACAAATTTATGAGGTTTCACTACCTTTTGGTAAGGTCAATTTGCATAACTTAATCAAATTCTTAAGGTTTCACTAAGTGACCACTATATTGCGACTTAAGTAGGAAGTCATTCTGTATATTCTGACACGATGAAGTGAATAAAAACATAAACTTACTTTAGCCATGTAATAAACTGGCATAGTTTCTCACAGGGAATGAGAAAGGCCTATCTCAGAGGGAAAGAAACAAAATAATGTAGCAGAAAAGACACAAGGCAAAATTTATGACTTTTTTGTTCAGATAGTCTTGCAGCTATACTGAAGTTAAATTTAAACACAAGATGTTGAGAAGTGATGCTTTCTGCCACAAGTCTCCTCAGCATATTCCTCCCTGGGTTGTGACTTATGGCATTTTGTATGAGTATCACTAAATAGTATTATCACCTGCATGACGACCTGGTCAGGGATTAAATACACCACATGTTGGGACGGGGTGCTGTTTTCAGAGAAATAAGAGACACTACTCATATTGCCATCTGAAAATGAAGGTACAGGTATGTGATTTTCCAGGTTTCAGTGACTGAATGATTTCAGATCCTAGACAAAAGCATGCAAATTCCTGAAACAGCATCCTTGGCATTGCAGAGACTGTTGAAAACTTGTTGAGTTAGCAATCTGTGCGTTTAATACAATCACACTGCCAAAGGTCAAACCAGTATTAACAATGTAGTGCCATACAGAAAATGTTTTAATTGCATGGTTTTTTAAAAAAAATGTGTTCCAAAAATATACTCAGGTCCCTTTTCAAATAATCACCATTGCTTCATTCTTTGCTTCAGTCCTAGTTTTCACTGGCCAGAGGAGCAGGCAAAGCGCCTTCAGGAGCAACAACACACTTCTGTACAGGGGCCTGAAGTTAAAAAGGCACATGCTGGAAATGCAGGCTGAAAGCCATCTGAACAGCCTTAATTTAGCCTCTTGCTTGCATACATATAATAAATACAGACTCTACAGACTGTCACACTTTTTTTCCTTTAATATCTGTCTGGTTTTCAGCCGGACGCTGTCTCTTTGATTCTACTGGGACTATTTACATTCTTAAATATGTGCTCAACTTCTGCAGAGCTGGGCTAAGACAGGACTGGAGGCTGTTTCCATGATTTTAAACGTTGGTTTCTAACACTGGAATTGGTCACTTGGGTTAATCCTTTAAAGAGATTTAAATGACAAACTAAAAAACACACTTTTTCAAAGTATCTAGGAGTAAAATTTGCCCCAGATCAGATATCCATAATCTTAGAAGTGTTTATTTGCATCTTTAGGTATCTAAGTAGCTTTAAAAAGCTTGTCTTTAGTGTTTCTTTAGTGTCTGGACTCTATATTAACTATCTGTGAAGTAAAGTTCAGTAATTACAGTGAAAATATGCAAAGGAAAAAGACAAGAACATTTTAATTCAAGAATAGAGAAAGAGATCTAGATGGGAGGATCAAATGAGAGCTGCCCCAGCCTAAAAAAGTATCAAGCAACATTTAAGCACAATTATTTTAGGACATCAAAGATTATCTTCAGATGCTTTAGGTGTGGCTGGAAAAATCTTAGTACTCACATTACAGTTTGGATTTGCTGGTGTGTTTTTTATGGTCTAGTATTACTGAAGGAATGTGCTTTTCAGATTTTATTCTCTTCTTACGAATTGTTCACAGCTGAGAAAATATCCTCAGACAGTTAACTGAAGCACCCTAGAAATAGAAGTTAGAAGGGTTTTAAAAAATCGAGTTTACTTTCTGTCAGGTACCTTGTTTCTCTACTCTTCTACTAAATTTACTAATGATTCCACCTGAGGCAGATTTATATTTGGTTTTCAATCTTTTACTTCATCAGTCTCACTTTTTGCTATTTCTTTAAGAGAAATGTTTCAACTTCTATAGAGAATTGTTGGGTTTTTCAAGCCAGATCTTAAGCTAACATTGACTTGAAAGTGACAACTAATTAGTAGGCACCTTCATGTAAGACACACACCACTGCCATATCATGTAGGGGTGATTCACCAACCAACAGCTTTTCGTCCCATTTCCCTTGCTGCCTGTGCACCTATGAAGCGAGCTGGCACATGAAAGCTTGTGGCCAGACACGGCTCTGATCCCTGTGCCGGACACCCAGGGGATGTTCCTTCTCTCACTCCCAGGAGGAGCCACAGGGAATTGCCCTTCTCTGAATTGTTTCTCCAAATTGCAGGGATACTCCTTTTAGCATTACAGTTGTATTGTCTGCCATGTATCTGACTGTACTGTGAGGTCTGCTGGCCTCCTGTGCCTACACAGCCATTTCTGTACAAAACAGCTTTATCCTCAGTACTGGAGGCTGCCATCAGCTGCTGCTCTGAACAGGCATTTCAACACACTGGTGTCCCACTGCCAGACATCTCATGATATTAATTCTTCCAGCTCTACTTTTGGGGTCCAGTTCGGGTCAGATATCTTCCCCAAGGGGAAGTGGAAGGGGACCCTCTCCTGTCAACAGAGTTGCAGTGCCCTGATGACCCACTTGTTTCTTTAGTTGGACTGTTTTTATCAAATGTACACTTAAGTCTGGGACACGTTGCAACCCTGTAGAAAATTTGTATCATTTCAATCTCTAATTCCAGCTTAAACTCTAAGCATTGTTATACAACATGTACATAATTGTCTTCAAATAACGATCCAAACCTTTAGCTAATAATTCCCTGTGCTGCTCCTCAAAGAAGTGAAAGTCTGATTTATTCATAATTAAAAGGTCAGGGAAGTGACCCAAGCCTTTTTAAATACTTATGCTTTATATTTCACTTTCATTCCATCACTGGCCTTGAAAGACCCAAATACAAAATATTAATAAATTGTAAATTTCTGTCACAATAGTGACATTATTAAAATGAATAAAAGTGCCTGAAAACTCTATTCTCAGAACTGCATTGCTCAGACCTTGGCTGCTTTACTGAAATACTCATGAATCCGTGTCTCATGAGGGTACTCTGCATAGTTTTGAAAATAAGTGGGGCACAGCCTCCTGGGCCAACCACCAAGGTTTTCATGTTAAAACAGAAAATTTGGAGGGCAGAAAAGGGCACAGCCATTGTTGGAGCTCAGGAGCACTCTTTATTATTTAGCCACTGAAGGGAACATGAAGCTGATAGCACTGAGGTAAGTGCAGGCTGTGCTAAAAATGAAAATCTGGAGTTGTATTTTGGCGTGTTAATTCCACGTCTATCCAGCCTGCATTGAGACAAACATAGACCTCCTGGAGTCCACCTAAATTTCAGAGTATTGGAAGATTGTGGGTGAAGGGATTTATGGGCAAAGCCCACACTAGGCTAGAGGGAGGCACTGCAGGGGACTACCTGCATCAACTAGGAATGCTGTGTGGTCAAGTAACAAGATGACTTTGCTGACCAGACATTGTCCTTTCAGAAATGCCATTTCAGCCGTGGATTTTTTCTGAAGGAAAGCTGAGCTCCCAGGAGGAGGCATATTTCAAAACACAGTCAGTACTACAGTAAAATGGAGGCATCACCTATTTGAGGATTTTACACGTCACAAATAACATAGGAAGTTTTGGCATATGCAAAATTTATAATCCATGTACTGCTTTCCAAAAAAACAAGTAGAAATGAGGTGTCCAACTGCATTTCAGTGTCAGTCTGCCAGCACCCCCGCTGCACTGTGACCTTTTTAATTTCAGAGGAAGTTTTTAATATTAGAAGACTCTCTTTGAATCTATTTTTCATTTTTTAAGGGAAACTTAGATCCAAACATCTGGATATAATTTTGTATTTTATTTCTGTTCCTATTGAAGTATCCAAAAATATTATAGCCATGCTTTAACAGCCTGTATTTTTTGCAAGGAAGAAAATAAAGAAAAGGAAAACTAAAGATAATTGCAAGTCCAGTTAAACAAAGAGGTTCTTAAAGCTGGAAGGTAGTTGTTTTCATGCTGTTATTGTCACTCTCATTTTAGTTATTTTTATGATACCCAGTTAGGGACAATATCTCATTTTTCTAAGCATTGTTTTAATTTATGGTAGTGACTTTGGTTTCAGAAAGGTCTAAGCCTTTTACTTAAACACCTCTGTGGCTGAAATAAAATGTAACTTGACTTCTCATATAATCTAGAATTGAGAGTGTTTCCTGGAAAGAGAGTTTCATCTTCAGCAACTCAGCCAAGCAGTGCTTGCTCTGAAACAAATGCAACCATGAATGCTGTTCCAGATCCACTTGAGGTTTCTACACAAGGATGCTGTGGATTTTAGCCTTGACTCTGCAAAGCTTACTTAGCTCGGGATCCCACAGTAGCCCCATTGCAGCTGGCACTCTGGCTGCCTGGAGATCCCTGTGGGCTTTGCACATACTGCTTTGCTTTGATGGTTACTTGTTTATTTATTTATTTTTAGGTTGCGGTGAATTGAAGTACAGTGCTGTTTCCCATTCTCTCACAGTGACTTTGGGAAAATTTTATCTGTCCTTTCCCAGCATATGTCAGAGGCAGAAGTAAGTCATTAATGGACTAGCAGAACATGGCTGGCTCCAGCCTCTGCCTGCACTTCAGAGTAGCAGATTAGCTGCCGATGTCTGCAGCTGACAAGCTGCACTAGCAACAGGTTATAATATAAGCCCCAAACTAACCCCAAACTTGCCACATGAGTTGCAAAAGTTTAGTTGTTGTTTTCGTAGGAAAAAGGAACAAGAAGAGTGTGAGTCAAATGGCTGCAGCATTACAAGACATTTCTGTTTTTCTGCTGGTGACATCCTGTAATCTCACTGATGCAAATCCATCTCTGATTAGGGAAGAACATCAGCAAAGAGCCTAGCTAGGTGGTCAGAAATGCCCTCTATAATACAAGAATCAATGAAACAGTAGCATCAGGCATTCACAGAATGTTTCCAGCTGGGTAACACACATTGAAAGCACTGAGGAAACTTGGTTGTTTCACCTGTGAAAAGACATTGCTTTTTGCTAAGGTGCATTATGGTTCCTAATAAAGGCACTAAGGCCTATGAAATTATCAGATGCAATCTACCCCTCTTACAAAATCATGCCACTTGGGTTTCCAAATACAAAAGTAAGTTTTGCAGCAAGGTTGTCACTACAGCTTTTGCTTTCTGTGTTTCTACTATGAAGAGAGATACATGAGGCTGGAAAGGGAGCCTGCTGGGAGTGCTTCAGTGGAGCATGATCCCGATGTTGCTGGGGATGGACCAAGATAACTGCCCTTGCTTGACAGTCTGATTTGTCAGCATCCAAAATACCTAATTCCTCTCTCCCTACATTTTTTAAAAATTAAAATAGTCAAATGTGTGCCACACTGCCTTTGAATCACTCTGAAGTCTTAATTAAAATGTAAGGAGGCCAAGCGTCACATTTCCTGTAGTTTTATTTGCCTTAGAGATCATAATTGTGTACACACCAATGCATGGCTATCTTGCTCTCGAGGGTAGTGACAAGTTGTTAGCCAAATGTGTGTCAAAAATAGTTGACAGGAGTCTGAGTGGGAAATGCTACAACCTATGCAGAAAGAATGGAAAGGAAAAGAGGAAAGTCTTTTACACCAGAAATATGAGATAAAATGCAGCAAACACAAGTCCTTTTCTCTTTTCCCCTTTCTCTGTCTAGGTTTTATGTTTTAGTAAGGGATGAGTGAGCTGGGCTAAGTCTACAGAATGGGGCAAAAATGCCAAATATTCAGGGCAGAATAAACCAGGGGATCATGTTTGTGGTCCACATGATATTAGAAAGATCAAGAGTGGCAAAACTGGGAAGCGGATGGGGAAGAAATGGAAAGGAGTACAGACTCTCTTGGACTCAGAATGATGAGGTTTTAGACCTAAAACTTATTCGTACAGTGGAGCAAACCAAACCTATGGTCAAACCACCCTCCCTGCTTGAGGACAGGTATGGTTCAGACCCAGGTCCAGTTCTTGGGCTCTGGATAGGCCCACCACATATAGCAAGAAGACTGAAAATGTTGGGTTTAACGCTGAGCTCCTCCATTGCTCTTACCCAGTGATAGGCCATATGTGGAACCCCGTTGTCAGCCCTCACGTGTTTTGGAATGTGTCAGCAGTGGCAGGGTGCTGGGTACAAAGGACAGGGCAGTGCTGGGGGACAACAGCCATGCCCCATGGTCTGCACACCCAGCCAGAGACTGCCAGGGGGAGTGAAAATCAAGAGGAGTACAGAAAAGGATTAACCTGCAGGATTAACCTACCCTTTACCACCTCCATCAGCTGTGGCACTGTGGACCCCCCCTCATGCCAGGCACTGCACCATGGTGAGTCCTGAGAACTTCTGTCCCCTGTTATCCATAGCCATTGTCACACTGATGTCTAAGCACTTTCCAGCCAAGCCATCTGCTCCTAATAAAAAAGTGGTGTGGTTTTCTGCATTTTGCTCTTCCTCAGCATAAACCAGTTCAGAATACTCAGCTACAGGCTGCTAGGAGAGCCAGCAATTAATCCCATTTGCTGGAGACACCCCACTTGGGAGTTGCCTTTTGGGGTCATAAATGCACACAGTGTCCCACCTGCTTGAAATCCAAGGCAGGAGGGAGACACTTTTGAAATGTGCTTGCTCAACCACCCTGAAAAGTGGCATAAAACCTTCCTGCTAACACAGGAATTTTTTGTCAGATTTGTATTTGTATGATGTCTGTCCCTGTGGTACTATGTGTAGATAAAGATAGAAGGTAGTCAAGTCAGGAGTGAAAGGAGTGGAGGACAGCGGGAGCTCTCTCACCTACAGAATAAAATTGCTTCAGCCAAGTTCATGCTTGAAGAGCAACTTCTGTTTTTTTTTTTTCTTTTGCAATCATTGCTCGCTTGACAGGCCCAGACAGAATTACATCACTTCCTAAAACCCATCAAAGAGAGTCCATCTCCTGAAGAAATGCAGCTCAGATGCACCTCAGCAGGAAGCAGGAAATGTAGATGTTTGGGTGCAGCAGGGAGCCTGCTGGAGCGCCCCTCGTGTGGGAGCACTGCCAGGGCAGCATGCGAAACCTCAGCCTCCTCACCCTGCTCTCAGCCCTGGCGCTGGCTGGAGGATCTATTGGGAATGGTGAGTAAGAAAGCACCTTTTGCCTGACGAGGTGGGACCGCGTTTCGTGCCTGCAGCAATGGAACCGAGTTGGAGGGCAACACCCTCCAAACTAAGCACTGGGAGAAGATCTGTGGGGACTTGCTCTGTGCTGCTTTTTGCTGTGTTTACCCTCTCTGTTTCAAGCTGCCTCTCTTCTTCAAAGGTTTGACTTTTTTACCTTAGATCTAACCCCAAACAGCAGCAACCTAATCCTACATTTCCTAAATTGCAGTTGTGTAGGAAACCAGAGCTTCCAGGTTGATCCACTAGGCATTTTGCTTCTAGTTTTAGTAATTTGTTGAACTTTTTAAACCCTACACCCAATACTATCAGCATTTAGTAGCAAGGTTAAAGACAGAGCACCGCTTTCATTCAAAAGCTGACTCCCGATTTCCGCAGTCACAATGCACTGGAACTGGTTTAACAAAAGAACAGCTGGTTCCGGAGACAAATATTTTGAATTCTCAGCTGCAGAACAAAGTGGCCAGCAGCATGGATTTAGGTCCTGACCTTCTGAAGGGAAGAACTGTGAGTTTAAAAGCCACTTGAGACAAAATGCTGAGGCGCTGGGGTTGCAGAGGCGCTTGTTGGTTCCACTGCTGTTTTAGCAGCCAGCGAGTGCACATGACAGGCAGCTCTTCCAGTGAAACCTTGCCAGGTGGTGTTTGCAAGCCTTTTGGTATCAAACAAATATCTGCCAAAGTGCTCAGTATGGACTAGATGTGGTTGCTGTGTCTGTGCTGCCATAGCGAGCAGGAGCTCTGCGGAAAACAAGGGGAGAGGATGGTCACACTCAGCCATCACTGGACTTCTCTTCAGGTTTCAAAGTGCATTGCTGGAATAGGTGGTTTGATGTGGGTACATTTTCCCTGAAAACCAGTGCTATAAGCAGGGTGTAAAGCCGGGCTGCAGGTTCTTGGTGTGCTGCTGAGCTACTTGCGCTTAGGAGTCTCACTTAGCTGTAAGAGTGACCTAAGTGAGGTATTAAATGGTTTGGTCCTCATTGTGTTACTACAGCTCTGCTGCATTGCAGACACGTTAGGAAAACATGCTGCAAGCTTTGAACACAGCTCAGAATCAAAGTGCTCAGGGGAACAAAAATCCTGCCATGGTGCAAAACGGAGGTCCCAGGGAAACAGAGGAGCAAAACGCAGGCGATGCAGTGTGATCAGGCTTCTGCTTTCTTGACTCCTGTGCAGAGCACTATTTCCTCAGCTCCTCCCCAGCATGGAGGGATGCCTTAGTCCCTGGCCCCCTCAGCTCATGACTGGTCGCTTCCCTGCCCTTCTTTGCAACGGGCATTAAAGGCTGCACGGAGCAGCGGGCAGAGGTCAGGTGCCCCAACCCACTCCTCACTGCCTTCAGAGGCTTCCTGTCAATAGTTCTACCTTTAAATTCTGTCTATTTTTGGAATGGTTCCTCTTCAGGAGTGAGTCAGTCTTGCCAGAACCCTCCCCAAGCCCCGTCAGCCCTGACTTTCCGGAGCCAGCCTGCGGCGGCTGGGGAAGGGGAGGAGAGCACCCACTTTGCTCCCCATACAAAGGCATTTTTGCTTACGCAACCAGCTCCAAAATGTAGCTGGGGCGTACTCTGACTGCAAGGGTGGGAGGGGAAGTTGTGAACCTGGTTCTTGGGGGCAAATTGAACTGGTGGGGAGAAAGCTTATGTAGGGCTCATGTATCCCAGAGGCACTGGTGGGTCGAGGGCCCCTCCGCTGAGGGCAGCCTCCCACGGAGATCCTTTGCTCTCGCCCCTCCTTGCTCACAGATTAACAGGGCGGGACTTTCAACAGAGCTTTTTTACCAGACACAGTCCTCACCTTTAAAGTGGTCTACTGTCTAAATACCATCTACAAAACAGGCAAACACAGTATGATTAAATCTTGCAGCATGGACACATAAATCCTGTTCCCATACCATGCCAGAGCCTTGTAAAAAGCTAGCCTTGCCATTTGGATTATGCTTTATGGATGGTTTTCTCCCAGCTACACTACAATTACTCTAATCCAGTAGCTCTTAGAGCATTCCTGAAGTCTCAGCTCTGTGTGCTGGCCTTCCCCTAGCTCCATACTGAGGGAACATCGGGATTTGCACCAGTTCCCTTGCCCTGGCTTTAATGCAGCCAGAAAGCCCTAGAGACAGTGGCTCTCACTACTGTAGATGATGGTGCTTGCTGCTCAGCCTTGCAACAGCCCTAAACACCTACCTAGGTGTGTGTGCTGACCCTAGTAACAAGCATTAAGACCTTTACTATAGCTTATAGGAACAGGCTCTGACCCCACAGTCATTTTCCAGAGTAATCCGTTTCCCCCAATTTTCAGTGAAAAGTGTGAGAAATTGCAACGTAAGCAGCCTGATATGGGGAGCAAGAAAATGTGTGGAAGAAGAACAGTAAAATCTGTAAGATCATTAAGCTGAAGAGCTGGAATAGTTGCAGATAGTGCTTTATTTTATCTATGTCTCTTGTGCTAGTTTTGAGCTGTCATTCAAAGAAACATGGCTATCAAAGGTCCAGATGTTCAGCAGCTTGTACCATGAGCACAGGCAGCAACTTTCTCCTTGGCAGAGAAGTGCCTTTTAGGTTAAGTCCCTAAAAAGTGAAGGTCTCTAAGGCAGTGATAATTTTGACTGTTCCCCGCTACAGTAATGAACTGGAGAATGGGTTTGAACCCATTCAAGTCATCTGTTTTAATTTTCTAGAAAAGCAACAAGAAGTGAGGATTTGCTACATACGCTTTCCAAAGTGCAGTCTCCTAAAAAGCAGATGAAAAATCCTTTCTACTGAACACATCAATTCTTCCTACATATTTATTCCCATTCCTTCCTTTTATCCATACACACACACACATTCACTGTGTTTTATTCAAGTGCTTCAGGGACATTTCAGAAAGATCTCTCATTTACCTCAGCAAGGCTGTATACTAAATTTCAGTCAGTGACACCGGTCTGTTTTCCATCAAGAGATTTTATAACTGGAAAGCCTCTGGAGCTTTTGAATCTTTAATTTCAGGGTCCCCTTGAGAGCAAGGAGCACTAAAAGATTTACATCACAGTGAGGCCGCACGGGTATCACAAATGCAGTGCTGGAAGGCCATGAGACTAAGTAGAAGCAACAAAATGCATAAATTGGTCTGGGAAACTTTTAGTACTGGGGGTGAGAAATGCGACAGATTCATTTGACTCTAAGATGTGAGGTCCCAGCAAGGATTTGCAACACCAGCAGTTAATGCAGCACTTCAGCTGGATGGAAATACAGTGAGGAAAAGCATTTTCCATCATCTATAAATAAGCTTAAACAGTTGTTTCCTCTTTCAGGTTATACCTAGATAACGCTTTCTAAGCACCTCGTTTTAATAGGATCTTGTCTACAGATTAGCCATCCTGAAATGCCTGTGCTCCCTCATCAGAAGAGTGTATGCACCCAACAGCTAGCCTGCAGGCTTTTGAGGATTCCTCTTGCAGCCAGACTGACAGGAGAGACCTGCCTCAACAGGCATCTGGGCAAGCCCTGGCCATGGCAAGGAACAGCCCTTCTTACAGCAACCTGAAATGTGGGGAGAGGAACAGCGCAGGGATGAGCCAAGCAGTATGGGAGAGGATCATACTGATCATGTGGAGGGGTATGACTATACCAACAGAAGAAATGTGTGTATAGAGTAGAGTGATGTAGGATGTGGTAACTTTATGCCACCTTTATAGCCTTTTCTTGTTCAGTCACCTCGTGGCCCTTCTTTTCACTGCATTTTTATAGCATATGGGAAAGCTTTGAGAAACAAAAACTTTCCTTTCAGACTAGTAAGCCTGGCTATCCCACTGACACAGCTCTTGATTTTTTCTACCCCATCCCTTTTTCTTCTCTTAATAGGTACTGTAGTGTAATTTGAAAAATTCCCTTGAGACCCCAGTGCTTAAATCAGATGATAAGGCAGCAGGGAGACCAACAGTTTTGCAGCAGAACTGAATTTGCTGACTGATGGTTATTTTCCTTTGCTATTTTCCTTTGCCTTACATCCAACTGAATTCAGAAACCTGTTTGCCTGCTTACTTCATCAGGAAGCTCATATCACCGCTTCTGAGTGCTGCAGCACGAACCTCAGAGAAAGAAATGCTGCAGCAATAGAAATGTTGTTTGTTTGATCGAAATGTGGTTTCTTGGACTCCAATCTGTAAAGCCACTCTGTATATTCAATTCCCTCTGTCTCCCATGAAAAGCAAAGACTGTCAGCAATCCAAGCATATTTTTAAAATAGAAAATATTGAGTACCACCTTTTACCATGTTATCTGTGTACAGGGACATAGCCTTTTCATAATTTGCAAGAAATGTTAATTGAACCTTTTCTGAGATGGTGCTAGTGCTTGCTCAGGCATTTTGGTTCCTTGAGGACTAGATCCTCTAATACCTCAGTGGTGGAAACCTGAGGACTTCTTAACTTCCAACTCCAGCTTCTTAGCTTCCAGTCCCAGCTTGCCCACCTCCCCATCAGGGTGGGACACAACTGTGTGCCAGCTCCTCTACCTTCAGTTCCTGAAAGCATGGAAAGTGGCAATATGGGCTGGGCTGAAGTTGTGGTGTGTTCTCATCCACTGCCCTTGACACAGGAAGAAGTCACCAGCATTCATGCCCCAGACAGTCCAGACAAAAGTGAAGCAGATGTGGTTGTTGCGTGAGCATGTGCTCCTTGGAAAAGATGTGCAGAGGGATGAGTATGGATGTTGGACTGTAGCTGATAGCATGAGGCTGAGCGCAAGAGAACAGGCACAAGCTTTGTAAAATCAAGGGGATATGTACATGGTCAGATGTGACTTGCTCTTTGTTGCACTCCTTTGGCCTTGGTTTTCCATCCTGGTATGTTATGTTATGTTATGTTAGGTTAGGTTAGGTTAGGTTAGGTTAGGTTAGGTTAGGTTAGGTTAGGTTAGGTTA
>JAOXXN010000002.1:256038-267180 GCA_026770055.1 Myrmophylax atrothorax | reverse complement strand
GCTTCAATAAAACAAGAACAAGCAAAACAATTTTAAGGAACACTTCTAAGGGATCCCGATCTCATAGAATAGTGGCTGCTATGAAGACATCACATCAAATGAGCTAGGAATTCTGTGGTCAGACTGCCTGGGTGCTGTGGTAGGGTGAGCACAGCCTCAGGAAGGTGCCTTGATCTCTTAGCGAAGAAAGTGGTAACTTGGAGTGTCAAGCCACAGGCGACAAACTGAGGTGTCATATTAAAACCATGCAGTTGGTGAGTGAAGTTCTGAAATGGCCATATCAGTGTCTCTACAGAGTCAGAGTGCAGCTCTAAGTTCCTCCACCTGCAGACAGCTCAACACATTCAACACAGATTTTAAGTTGATTTTTCAGAGTGTTTTTAGGCAATACAGCCTTATCCCTGCGTACCCTCTAATAAACTGAATTCACAGCCAGGCACCTAGTTGCCTGCATATTTCTGGATGATCTGAAATGCAGGTACACTCTTCAGAGGGATAGGAAGTGTGGTGCCTTTCAGGAACAAAATCCTGGGATCTCTTGCCCTATACCTACTGCTTGGAGCTGAGATTTTGAGCATCTTCAAGGCTGGGGCAGATGGCTCTGTAGTTTTGGTGTGGCACTGCAGTCAGGGAGTGCAGGAATGCTGGAACAGCTGGGAGGTATCAGCACCCATTGGCAACAATAAATTAAAAATAAACTGATTCAAGACAGGCTTTTCAGTCACTCAATTCCTGGAGTGGAAGGTATTTATCTCAATTGTGTCTGTTACACCATTTTTCCCCCCTTCTTTACTTTGTCTTGGGATCATAAGTAGCTTTGGATCCCTTTTGACATCTGGCTAGTTTAGCTACGTTTGCCTAACTGAGATTTAATCTGCCATGCAAGTGGAAGCACAGCATTGTCTCTCCATGAGTGGCTCCCAAAGTCTCCAGACAGAGCTGAATTGCCCGTGTATAGTCTGTAGAAAAATGTACTGACACATCCTGTAACTAATTTTTTTCCAGAATTGGTTCCTTTTCAGGATACCATTTCCCTCATGGCATCTGTTTTGCTCAGGGGACCGTGCATCTGCCCTGTCCCACCCATTGCAGCACTGACACTCGGCTTCCTCCTAGCATGGCTGAACTAATAATGAGCTGCTTTTAGTGTGTTCAGAATTAAAAATAATGGGTTCCTCTGAAAACTACAAACAGGATGAGATGTTTTGTCTTTCATCTACAATTTAGTTTTTATGCCTTTTGAAAATGCAACCTGTTTTATGTGACTCTGTTCGAGGCTTACTTGCAGTCTGGACCTTGTATGTACAAAGGGGTATATATATCATGCTGAACTATCAACACCAACATTCTTCTTTTCCAGATGAACTGGGAAGCGAAAATGTGAAAAGGTAAATTTTATGAATATCACTCCTTTTTTTCTTTAATTGTTTTATTTTATTCTAACAGGACATTATGACTTTTGGCTCCTTCACCACCTGTTTTAATTGAACCATACACTAAACACCATTACCTTTTGCCATCAATCACACCAGCGATCTCTGTAGGTGACTAAAGCGTGGCTTCAGTGCCTGGCTGAAGGTGTAAGACTAGAGCAGGAGGAGTTGAGGTGACTGAATTGAGCTCTGCCCCCAGGCACCCACAGCCTGCTGTGCCTGCTCTAGGCACCTCCTGCTCCATCAGCCACCAGACTCACAAGGTGCCTCAGGAGTAAAGAGGATCAGTTCCCAGGCTCATCACAGGCTTTTACTATTCAGAGTAAGCTCTGTGTCTTGCTCTCCTGTTTTTCAAGTTTGTCTTCTCACTCAGAGGTAAGGCAGAAAGGCTTCCCTGGCTGCCATGGGAGCTATGCCTTGGATGCTGGGAAACCAAGGCAAAAGCTATGTGGCTCTTTCAGAGTGGTAATTTTTGTTGTTACCTCTCATTGAGTTCCATCTTGCTAATCAGTGCTGGAAGGTCATAAATTGGCTCTTGGAGGGAAAAAAAGTTTTTTTACTAAAAGCGTTTTTTTCTTTTGTGTGAAGATAAGCAAAAGGATGCTAAGTGGAGGCATTTAAATAAATGCAGTTATTCTACTCATAACCTTTCCTTTTGAAATCACTGCAAATGTCAGTTATGGCTATGATGAAACTTTAGGCCTTCTGCTTTTATCACTGGAGCAATGGAACTTTTGCCATGTGTCCCAGCAGGGCAGAGACAAACTCTCTTATATTTTAGTGTCTATTTACAGCAGGGACAGTTTTCAAGGAGCTGCAGTGATCCTGTGCTGTGGCATGCCCCAGGCTGCACTCCCTGAATTGCCCTGTGTGCTGTATCTCAGCCAGCCCTGCCTTTGCCCAGGAGAGGCATCTCAATGTCGCTCCCTTGCATCTGTCTGCAGACATTTGGTTGACACCCACTGGGCAGACACCTCCTCAGATTGCTAGGCTAGGATGGCTTTCCAGAGTTAATGCATGTGTCTGGAGTCATGAAAGTCATAAAAAATTACTACATTGTAAGTTGTTCAAATTAAGCATTTTGTGTAATGCTTTTTTCCCCCCTCTCTTCTTTCAAGTCCTATTTTTGAAGAAGACACGCCCTCTGTTATGGAGATAGAAATGGAAGAGCTTGATAAATGGATGAACAGCATGAACAAAAATGGTACACGGTAACCCCTCTACTCCATGCTTCCTCTCTTGCTAGCTGATGTAGATCCCATGTGGAGAAAATCAATGTAAGGCACTTTGTATGCATGTCACTGCTTTTCCTACAACGTTTTTAGTTGTGCTCTTGACTCCCTCCTACTAAAATAACTGTACAAATGTCAGGGGTAGAATTTTTCAGAGGAGTATTTTGGTTTGTGTGGGAGTTTATTTTTAACATGTAATGGAATCTCACAAATGTTTTCAGTTTGCAGTAGACATTTCTATTAAACACCCATATAGCTGTGAGCGGTATTTATAAATACACATTTTTAATGCTAAATACTACTTTCTCTAAAGCATCTAGTCCTTTCAATTGTCAGAATTTCTACTGTTTTGTTCTCCACCTTGTGGTATTGTAGGAGAAACACGCATTTGCTTATAGTTCAGACCACTATTTACCTAAAATTACTGCCAGGAACCTGGGAATATATCCTTCCCCTCTCTTGCAAGTCTATCAGCCCATGGAGCGATTAGAACCTGCAGTAACTACCAGCAGCAGCATCTTCAGCTCCCTTCTCAGTTACTTCTAAGTATCTTGCATTTTTCTCCTGATTTTCCTCCCAGCTGAAATCTCCTGGCCATACTCTCTAAGGACCCTGCATTCTCCTTCAAGGCTCTCCTCAAATAATGCAGGTCTGTGGTAAGGCATGAATGAACTGAGGCCTGAGTATGAACTGAGAACAGCTTTTCACCAACTAGGAAATGCTGAAACACTGATATTTTTTTCATTCCTGGTCCCTTGCCTTATATCCAAATGGCTCATTTGCCTGACCTACTAGGGATGCTTTGTTTTTCAGGACATAAAACTCCTTGGAGCATTTCTTCATGTTAGCACAGTGTTCCACATGATGGAGTTTTGACCTTTGCGGTCTGTAAGCTCTACTGGAAAGCATGTGCTAAGTGGCAGTAGTGAAAGAGGCATTAGTGTACTACATGGGGAAATAGTGTTGGAAAATATTTGTTAAAATATTGTAGAGAAAAGGAAGAAAATATTTTACATACTTGTGTGTGTGTGTGTGTTGTTTCATAAACCCAAGCCCCAAATTCCCAGCTGATCTATAAGGCACAGGTGCAACTCTGAGCACTGGAAGCTTAACAAACAACCCTCCCCATGGTAGTTTGTACAAAACAGTCCTCAAAAGTAGCTCATTTGTATAGGTGTACATAAATAACTGAAATAAATGTAATAGAGACATTCTGGCAACACTTAGCAAAGGGAAGGAGGTTTTAAAATGTGTAACATTTATGCAATGGAGACCATGCAAATAACATGATGCAGAAGTGCATCTGCAGATCTATATTTTAGAGAGACTGCATGATACAAGTTGATGCATTTTTTAAATACATGTAGAAGAACTGCCAATAATAACTATGGTCTTGTTTCTCACCCTTTTCCAGCTGACTGTGAATGTTTGCCTACTGTAAGAGAAGAAGAAAAAGAATCAATTGCCAACCCAAGGTACTTTAATTCATTATATTATTTGAAGAAATACAGTCAATGTCATTCTAAAAATAATCTAATTTTGGTATGTAATTATAGAATGATTCTTTGATCTATATAAATTTTAAAGATTTTCTATATAGGGACTTTGACTTAAACAAAAGGCTTGACACTCTTATTTCTGAAAAGGTCTCTGCCTGTAAATTGCACTGCTAAATAATCTTGCAGTTGTAAACTGGTGCAAGACAGACAACCAGATGGCACAGAGGGAATTTCGCTTGCTGATCAGACTTTCATCACAGTTTCCCAAGGTGTTAATACAAGCATTCAGCACAGCTTCCTTGGCACTCTTCACCAGCACAGGCACCCAGTTCCCCTCTGCCACCTGGTGCCTATAGGTCCCTGAGAACCACTGCCAGATTTTTTGGCTGGAGCTGTGACCTGCCAGACAGGGACTTGTCTGACCCCAGAGAAACCCAAAAGACCTTCCCTGGTGCAGCACTCCCCCAGAGCTTGCACTAGCTCACAGTACAAGCACAGATCCCAGGGGGATGCAAAACCGCAATCCTGACAGCTTGTAAAGTTAGAATCTTTCTGGCTGGTTTCCTCAGGATTTTGGCCAGAACTCCTAAGCCCCTCTCAAACTCCCATTTTCCCTAATTAAAAATTCTGGTTCCAACTGGAAACAAGAGGCTGTACATTGCTCTTGCCTGCACCCTTGTGTTGCAGCTGCATTTTAGTGAGTGGGCACAGCAGCTCCTCTGTGCTAGGTTATGATAACAAACGAGTAAACTGTCCTGTGTGCCAAGAAAATCCCGGTGCAGTGGAAGCAGTGATGTAATCAGGCAAGGCCAGGAGCAGGGAGGGGTGGCAGGAAGAGGACTAGGTCTTCTGCTTCCCATGGCACCAGATAATTCAGCTGAACTTGCCCCTCTGGCAGAACTGTACCTCCCGCTGTAGACTATCATAATATCCTAGTCCTCTTTCCTGAGTTTCCTTGCTCAGGAGCAAAATAGCAGGGATGTTAAATCACCACTGCTGGAAAGTTTGCAACTCAGTTGCCCCAAAGCTGCAGTTTCAGGGGAGCTTTTAGGTGGGGCTTGTTCACTGCAGCCATTGCGTATGAAAGGTCTCTGCCTACACCTATTGCTAGAGAAATCATTGTTGTTGTTGTTGTGTTATGGGGGGGTTGTTTTAGTTTAGTTTTGTTAAAAAAACAAACAAACAAAACAACTTAGATCCTGGGTTCCAGATGCAAGCAAGCACATTAATTTTACCCTGAGCAGCTGGAAAAGATCCTGGATTTGCTAGCCATCTGTGTCTTCCCTTCCTGTCTCTAAATGATAACTCAGAGGGGGAAAATTGCTAAGGAGAGGCAGCTGCACAATGGTTCTGTAAAAGCAGCTTTGCTGAGCATACCCCTGACTATAGCAGGGAGTGTAGGACAAAGCATGCCCGAGCCATATGCTAACACCAGCAAAAGGCAGTCATACTGTAAAAGGCTTTTTAGGTGCACCACGCTTAGCGTTGTTTACTTTCCAAAACTTAAACAATGCATTTGTAGAAACAAAAATCATCATGACATACCAGCTTCAGCTGACATTTTGAATACCACCCTTGGTAAAGTGCTTTTGTACTGGATTTGCATTAACACCATCAGAAGGAGGGGATTTTGCTCCTGGCTGTCACAAAGCATCTTTAGGCCATTCCTTTCCTCAAGCTTTCCACCTGTAATACAGAGTTATTGTTGCTTCAGAACACAACAGGCACAGAACACAAGGCTTATGCCTTGATGCAACAAAGCAACCCTGTTCAGATGAATATGCTTCAGTCAGAGTTGTGGCACACACATCATTTAAGTCTATTTTCTTGTGACTGATACCTTAGAATCAGACCACGGAGAAATTGTAGAAAGGCAAAAAAAAAAAGCACATAAAAATAGGAGATTTATGTCTAAAACATTCAGAGTTGCTCAGACAAAGGATATGAGTTGAATACAAAGTGTGAGATTATTTGATTAAATTTCAGATTCTGAAAGAACGCTTTGTTTGGGAAAAATTCTGAAATTAAGGTAATTTCTCTTTTAGATTTTATTGATGTTATCTCAGTATGGGAAACATCTCAAGGCCTCACTGAACAGAGATGGCTTAGTGTTGTTTCCTTACTTCATAAAGATGCTGGGGGAAAAGTCATCAAGACCCAAATGTTTTGAACTATGAATTATTTTGATATAGTTTTGAAAATATCTGAGACTAAACATTTCAGTAATGACATTTTGATATTTTCAGAATGAAAGTTGTTCCAAAACTACCTTTCAGAGTAAGTGACTTTTTAATATAAAATTTTTTAAAAGTTTAAGCAACAGAACCCTGTGGTAGTAAAATATTCCTAAGTTGAGTGTTTCCCTTAACTCAAAGCTACTTCTGCAAATTTCCTTTCACATGGAATTTCAAAATATGCTTTCTTTCAATGAGAGAAGGTATCTGAAATGGTGGGATTTCTGGGTAAACAACAACAAAATATTGATACCTGTTCATTTCTGCAATTGAGCCTTAGCAGACCAGTGTCTGCTGGTTTCCCTGATCCAACGCTTAGCTGAATAAATAATGTTGGAAATAGAACTACATACAGAGAAATAGATGTTTTCTGCAGCTCTTTTGAGCAAGAAAAGTCAAAGACTATGAAGTAAAATGAAACAAAGCTATTATTATGGCAAAATTCATACTCATGAGCATCAAGGCTGCACAGGAGGCAGGGGACTTAAAAAAACATGTGAAATATTATGAGTGGTCCCTTTAGATTCAAAACTCTGCTCTTAATGCTGACTTAAATCCAATCAGCTGATAAAAGGTGTCACATTTTTAATGTTGGCATGAACCAAACATTATTAAGAAAGAGCTAGGGAGCAAGCTAGCTGGGCAGAAACGCAGGGGACAAAGAGAAGATGCACCTGTTATGAGGTCAGATGTAATACAAAAAATTACATCTGTAGAAAGTTACCCTCACCTGTGGAAAGAGGCCTGGGAGCAGGAGAAAGGCTGTGCTGGGCAGCCTCTAACCATCAGAGAAATAAGAGCAGCCCTTGCTGCCAGCATCCAACACTGCAGGTGGGTTCACGTGTTGCATGGCTGACAGGTTGGTTTTCTGGTAACACCTTCTCATGGACTCCAGAGATACTTTTGCATGTTATTTCCTGCTGAGAATACTAACCTTAACAGCATGACACTGTCTTCTTCTTTTCCATGTGTACACAGTGATGGTGAATCATGAGGACAGAACAGCAAACTGGCTAAAAGGAAGCAGCACGCAAGCTAATCATCTCCCAGATATTGGAAGAACTGGATTTAAATATAATTAATCTCAAAAGGCCAGACAAGAAAATCCTTTTGTTGTGTCCTGCTATGTATGGTCTTCAGAAAGAAAACATCACCAAGGGGAAGGGAAAAAAAGAAAAGCACTGTAGCAAGATTAGAGACTGATTTAAATTCTTTCTGCAATGACATTCACCAAAAATCAAGAGAAACCTCCTTCTTTTCCCCCCTAAAAGTTCTCAAACAGTTTGAGATTCTGTCTAGTTCTGCAGCTGTGTATTGCGCAGCACTTAAAACCACTTCTGTTCCAAGTTGGGTGGGTTTCTTTCTTCCGTTTTTTGTGGGTGTTTGTTTCGGTGTCCATAATTCTGGACTGGCCTGGTTTGGTGGATGTGGAGCTCATGCCTGTGGAACGTTTATTTTTCAATTTGGTTTTTCTGAATGGTGCACTGATTTGCACAGAGCTGCTGCTGGGGAGGTACTGACAGACCAGCTCTGAGGACAGAAAGAGCAGCTGAGGAGCCTCTCAGAAGAATAAGCAGCAGAAACTGCAGCCCAGTGAGGGCAAGGACTCGGTAGCATGCTTTTTGGTTTCCAAATTAAAGGTATTGGAGAAGTGAGAAGTGTTATTTTGAGATTGCCTTTCAGTTTGTTTTCTTCACAGATGAGCGCCCTGGGCTGGCTCTCACCATATGACTCTCTTCCCTACCCAGGGCTGTTCTCTAACCATCTACTTCAGGAATATTCAGCTTGAAAACATTTCTTTTTAAAAAAAATAAGTGAGGTTGAAAAACTGAACGATTCAGTACTCACACCAAACACAGGTTTAGATAGGTGTGTGTTGTGTGTAACTACTTGGTCAAGGTTTTCAGATGCAGTACATTTTCTGCTGCTTCTCTTGGTGAATATTGAGCTTGCAATATCTGAAAGACACGGCCTTCTGACTGTGCCAGACTCCTGGGACACCTCAAGGTGGGAATATAAAGGTTGTAACTGTGTCCATTGATTTTAAATAGCACGTCTCTTAAGGACATAGTTTAAATATGTAACACACATAAAAGTCTGATCCATGTCTGTGCAAAGTTTCTCTCCCCTTATTTCAAAAGGCAAATTCACATCCTACCGTGTCTTATATTCTACCCTATCCTATCCTACCTTTCCTCATCTTCTGTTTAAATATAGAGTGCCTTCCCACTAAATACATGTTTAATATGACCAGTTTGGGTTGGACTGCAAATAACTCACTAATAAGTTACCATGCATACCTTGGTTAAAGAGAGAAAACAAACCCCCCAAGCCTCTGGGGTGGTCTTTAAGTGTCACTAACTGCTGACCAATACAGAGGATGGTTCAGCTTTGTGAATAATTAAGGATGTGTCACAATATAGAAAGAAAAAATGTTTGCAGCTAACAACATTTCTTCATTACTGAATATGACCTGATCAGTAATTTCCTGAAAGAATAAAACTTCTTCATTGTTCCAAAACTATTACAAATATTGGATTAAATAGATTATAATAGTAGATAGATTTTTCCCTCCTTAGATGATTTTTAAGTTTGAAAAAGGTGTTTGTCTTGGGTTGAGCTGGAAAAATGCCAACTGCCCAACACAGAGAGAAAGGGTTCCCCCCTCCAACCAAGGGAAAAGGAGGGAGAGGGGTAGCAGGCTTCTTATATTATACAAAAGAAAGATAATTAAAACCAGAATATAATACATATATATACAAATGTGAGAAAAAGAAAATCAGACTAACAATGATAACCACTGAGTCACTCAACCAAATAATACAGATTCCAACCACCCAAACTCCACAAAACTTCTCAAAAACTCTTGCAGAGAAACCACCCAGAAAGAGAGGAGAAAATTAACAAGAAAATGTTCACTTCCCTAGATAACTCAGTGCAGAGGGCGGCAAGGCCTAATCTCGGCAGGGCAGGGCAGTGTGCCCTCACCGACCTGAGGCAAAACTCAAAAGAGACAGAAGCTCCTCCTCTCTCTCTCTTTATACCTCTTGACACTTCTTGATGATGTCAGATGATATGAATTACCTCTTTGGTTGATTAAGTTAGGTGATACTTGTCCCTTCTGATCTAAGTCACATCCTTTGGGCCTGCTAAATTTAGGCCTAACTGAGGCCTAAAGCTGAAACTACCACAGTGTTTTAATTCTTCAGTTTTCACACTCTTTTTCTTTTAAAAACATTTCCACTGTTTTCTGATAGTAAACATGTTCTGTAGAATATTGAGTTTAAATAGTGCAATGACAAGCAGAAAAAAATGTGGAAGATTGAAATTTAGAAAATTTTAAAAAGTGGAAAGATATTTTCTGGCAGTAGCTTTGTTAGCAACTTCTTTCCACCAAACAAAGATGTTACACTCAGACTTGCTAGAGTTTACAAAGCAGTAACCTGAACATGCCCAAAGCAGGGAATGTTTTCTTTAATGGTACAAGATAAAAGCTGTGTTTTGAGGCCATTGCCAGCTGTGTGGCTGAAGGGCAGTCAGTGGGGCCAGCAGGTTGCAGTGCTAGGTGTCCAGCTGGGACTTCACCCTGCCTTGCCCCAGCCCCCACAGCTCCATGTCCAGCAGCCACCGCCTTCTCCCCAGAGACAGCTGGGACACAAAGAATACAAGTTCTTGCCTTTTGTATTTTGATTTTTTGGCTTTTAAAATTAACCAACCTGCAAAGGTGACACTGTCTGGCATAACTCAGTTCTGGCAAGATGATGATCCCCCACCCTGTTCCAGCCACATCTCAATGATAGTGCAATGTACTCACTCACTCTGCTACGGCATTTGAAAAGAGTCTGTGTTGTGCCTGTAGATGGTTTGGATTAATGTTAACTCTAGGTGGTCCTTCTGCCAGACAAAATGCTGCACAGTTCCAAGTTAGTTTCTCAGAGGTTTAGTTTCACTTACGTATTTTATTTTTTAAGTTTACCCTGAGTGAATGTATACTCTGTAAACTCATGCCAGTAAGCATTAATTCTTATTCTAGTGTTCATGATTAATCAATATGTATATCAAGTTTTAAAATCAACTTTGCCCAGAACTTATGTCTCAGTTAGAGCTTTATGATTATCCAGGGTATGTCATTTACCCTCTCTAAAATCTGGCATGCTAGGGAATTTATTTTCTTCTTCAGGTACTTTTTAGGCATTTAAAAATACAAAATAATACTTTGGACAGTTCCTTGGCCAAGTAGTTTGCATTTTAGTGTAGTTATGGATAATTCTAATAGGTCCCCTCAATATTAGACAAATACAATTTTTAGTATTTCTATTTTCCCTAACTATTTTTACCTCATTGTTACTCTTCCCCTAGCCTTAAACAACAGAGGGGATGGTTCGTTCCTCTGATACTGAGCCCAGCTCTGCACTGCCCCATTTCATCCCTCTGGTCTCTTTCTTTGATCATCATTTTCACAATGACTTCTGCATTTGCCATGGCCATTGCCCAGCACCCACTCACTGTGGCTGCAGCCAAACCTTTCCATGGACACAGAGTTCATGGGCTCAGCTTCAGCCTGGGCACTGCCTTGGCCCCTCTCCTCCCTCACCCCACCCAGTGTTTTCCTCTTCTGTTTGCCTGTGTGCCCCTTGCACTCCTGTTTGTTTTACACTTGTCAGCAGTTCCTGGTCATTTCCTTTTGTGGTTTTCTCTCAGTATTTTAATCTTGTAGGTGGATTGAATTCCAGGGGACTCTCAT
>JAOXXN010000002.1:238412-252094 GCA_026770055.1 Myrmophylax atrothorax | reverse complement strand
TGGTTAGAAGAAGTCAGCTGTCAGCTAGCCCAGCCTAGCTCAAGTCACCCGACAATTCCAGGCCTAGTCTGAACTTTTAAACCTAAATTTAGGCCCACCTAGGTGAGCCTATAACAGCCATGCATTAGTTTGATTCACAGAAGTGATTTATTTTTAGAAAACACATGAGCAATGAAAGACTTCTTTGCTGTAATTCAAATACTTAAAGGTTGAACATACTGCTAACAATTAATTTAACCATAGTTAGTTCTTTCTGGGTTTTAGTGTTTTAAACAGATTTGTAGGAAAACTTAAAAATATAGGAGCAGAACTTGTCATTTCAGAAAAGACCATAGTCTAAAAAGAACAGATCCTTGTGTTACCTCGCTTGAGCCAAATCACTGAACTGAAAGCAAAAACCAGAAGGAGGCATGAATTGAAGTATTATCCTTGTGCATTCCAGGAGCACAGGAAGAGCTGAGGTCTGGGGGAGGACTCATAGGTCCAGGCAGGCAACACTCTAAACTAGCTCCTCACTGTTCTAGTTATTTTGCACAGAGTGCATCTATCCTGTGAACACAAGATTAGTCACAGGACATTCTAGTTATTACTATTTACAGATATACATATTAGCATAAAATACTACCAGCCCTAAAGTGATCTCTCAGTTTTCGATCAAGTGTTATTTATCTATTAATAATTAGGTTTAATGCTCCCATATACTAGAACTCAGAACTTGTTTACACCATTTCATGCCAAAGCTTCAAATGCATTAAAGGGGGAAGTTCATTATTTTTGATTTATAATTATCTGTGACAAGGAAGATCTTAGACAAGAGCAGAAGAGAGCGGGAAATTATCTACCCGTCCTCTGTTTATGCAACTACTACAAAGAGGCATGTGATGGTTTTGGCCTCAATCCAGCTACCATTCATCTCTATAGGACTCTTTCTATGGCTCTCATACAAGTATCATAAAGAAAGCCCTTTTTTATCTTGAACTAACTCAGGTGTAGACAGGCCATTGCTCTCAGTCTACAAATATTCTGAACTGGTGCCTTATGGCCAATGAGCTATCAAGTGACAGAACAAAAAAATTTGATATATGGCATTATTGTTCTCCTGAAAATAATTTTTCCTGTAGCCTGGGTGATTCATTTCCCTCCCATCCCCATGTCACTAACTGTCAACTGGGAAAGTCAACTACACTTGTGGACCTCTGGGAAACCTAAGCCAAAAAAAAAACAAAACAAGCATACAACCCCCCCCCAACCAAAAATAACCAAACTCCAAAACTTGTTTAAAACCAGTGACACTTGACACTTCAGTTAAGGCAGCTCTGGAGCCAGTTTGTACCCTGATGCAACCACTGTGTACCAAGCAGAAGTGCCCCAGCAGCAGCCACCTCATCCCCTGCTCATGCCCAGGCAGGGCTGCTCCAAGGGCTCAGTAGCCTGGGTGCTTTGGCAAGTGCCTCTACACCCCAGCCAGCCCCAGACCCCCCGGGCTCCAACCCTGCAGTACTGTGGCAAATATGGCTTGACAAACAAGCCTTGGCACACTCCCTGCCCGGCTCACTGCATCCCCTCTCTGCCTGTCCCCATTCATTAAACCTCATAAAGCCATGGAGCAGAGGGGAGTTAGTCCCCACAGGGGACACACTGGTTGGACATCTATTAGTGTCTTTCCCACATTACATTGCAGTGCTGCTTCAAAGTACTTTTTAATTTTATAGCCTTCAGCTCTTTGCCCTACCAGTATCTATGTGGTTTTTTTCCTCTTCCTAGTCTGTTAAAAATGCCAAGCACAAAAGCCTAATGATTTCTTTCCTCTAGAAGTCTTTTTCAGAGTTTTGACCATATCCACATACATAAGCATTTTATTCCCAGTAGCTGCTATTCTCTTTACCCTTGTCTGACCTTGGACCCCAAATTTATGGGTTTGTTTGCTGCTTTCTTGCATGCAATTCTGTGCCTTATTTATTTTCCTGATGTTTTTCTGCCTGTGTTCTTAACATAGTCCTTGATCCTGGACAGACATGGCCTGCATCTTTTTGCTTCAAAAAAATCACTTCCTCTAGTGATACTTCCAACAATAAATCTCTAACCTCTTTCAGATTAGTATGAAAATTCACATATATTGTTTTTACTTTCAATCTGCATATTCATGTACATAAAGTGTTTCACACTTGAATATAAAGATGAAATTAAAAATAATAAAACAAATTAATTGCTTGCATCCTCCCATCCATTCTAAATTACATTTATAGAATTTACTTCATTACCACATAAGCATCTCACTCCCTGGTCCCCAACCTAGCTGCCTTATAAATATAACAAAGCTTTCCTCCTGGTATAATTTGCTGCTCTGTTTTTCTTCCCCTTTTACCTCACTCTGAACCCAGATCATCTATAGGGCAGTGGCAAGGGCTGCAGCAAGGAGATTTGGCTGTCTCTGCTGGCAGCTGGGAATAACTCAGAGCAGGATGGAGTCTGTGCCTGTCTATACCAGTGCTGGGTTTTACTTCTCCTGTGTTTGACCTGGGGATAAGCAGAAACATGGCTTAAAGCTCTTTCACTCCACCCATACAGAGGATACTGAAACTACTACCCAGCTATTAATTCAATTCTTCATTTTTTCTAAGATGTAGGTAACTGGGGCATTATACCACCCCCTCCCCCTAGGCAGGGTCACCTCCCGTAGCTGCAGTGTGATTTTCCAGCTGCCCCCCTGCCCTCCTGGGCAGCCAGCTCCTGCAGTAGGGCTGCACACCTCTCACCCAACCCAACAGCTTCAGCACCTGATCTGTCAGTGCTGGGAATCAATGGCAGGATTCGCACTGAATAGAGCAGGTAAGAGCAGCAGAGAGAGCATTTCAAATTTTGTAGTACCAGCAGGACTTGAGAGACAGAGCCAATGGGTGTCTCTAGGCAAAGGATGGCCAAAGATCTTTATAAACAGATTGCACAAGCAGGATAGGCCTGTATTCATCATTAGTTTTAAGATGAAGCCAATGGGGTTGTTATTCTTTTTCCAGTTAAATATATACATTCTCAATCTCAAGATCATGCCTAAACCAATGTGCTTTAGGTAGAGGCAAATGAGTCCATCTGTACTGTTGAAGTATTGTCCTTGGGCAGTTAACCCAAGGGAAACACTGGGATCAGGATGGGTGGGAAGACAAGACTGTCCGAGTATGCTTCCAAATGGGAGTGTGCAAGAAAGACCCTGGTGTAACAGCCCAGGAGAACAGGGAGGGCAAAAGCAAGAGCCAAAGAATGCAACTGCTGTCTCAATAAATTCTTATCCATAAAAAGGCACTGAAATTAGATGACATCTACACATCATCATGGCTTCCTTTATATGCAGGAATGTAGTTTCTAGTGACTGATAAAAAGAATATAAGCAGAGCAGTTGCTGATTTTGTTGTGAAAGAAAACCAGAACTAAAGAGTTATTTCAAATTGTCCAGTCTCTAAGTGACTAACAGAGAAACAGAAAAGGGCTTCTGATTACAGGACCTGCGAGAAGCTCTTCAGCCTCATCAAGCCTGTAAATGTTCTTTCAGCATTCAGCTCTAGAGTGCTTTGTTTGGATGCCATTAAAAATTATATGTCCAAACAGATGCCTTAGGCAAATAGTTGTTCTCCAGATAAAAATCTGCCTTGGTGAAGAATGATCTATATATTAAAAAGTAATTCTGTTTCAGGTATTGTTTTATCCAGCTGAAATTGTAGCATTTTGTATGTCTCAATACTGGGAGATTTTTACCATAGAGAGTTACTGAATCTATAGTATGTATTAAAATATTCAATAGATGAACACTGGAGCTAGACACAAGCAAAGCAGAAATAATATTTCTAATAAAAAAGGATAAATAACCTAGGACCAGGATGCAATTGTTATTTTAACACTTCTGAAGAAGAAGCCTTACTTCCCTTCAGGATCTGAGAACTCTGAATTACCTTCAGCAGCTGGCTAATGTAGAGACATTTGTTTGCTGAGACATGGTTAGAATTGTTTCTAGCATCCATCCCTAAGGTCCTGCAGTCATGTGCATCTTCTATACACATGGAAAAAGTCTGTTTCTCAAAGACATGTGGGTATGGCCAGAGGATATCAGCACAGGTGAAAGTCCAAGATCTGGGAGTTTTAGGCTAAGTTCATGACTTGTCTTCCACTTATTGTTAGACTACCTAGAACTCAGCAGATTAAGAGGATTTGAATTTTGAGCCAGGGTTTTTTTGAACCACTGTTTTTCAGACTTGTGATCCCTTAGCACACAACATTGGATATTCCCTTTGCTGAGGCACCCACCATCATCAAGCTCCATCCCAGCCACCTGGTGGGTCACACTACAGCACATCCCACCCTACAACTCCTTCTCAAACTCACACCACAGCAAGCTCCCACTGCTCTGCCTACATTCCTGTTGGGAACTAATACTGTAAAAGAATTTTATCTGCTTTCTAGCTGTGCAAAGGCAAGTTTCATCTTTACTTCTCTGGCCACAGACACCTCCCAAAAGATGAGCCTAAAGATTTTCAGAGTTTGCTGCCTTCAGCCTCCTTCCTATGCAGGCAAAAGACACTGCTCAGATTTGAACCCATACCCTGCTGCTTGCCAACATGCCTAAGTGAACCATCACATTGATATTAGGCATTCCAGCTGTGCTATTCCTTTACTGCTACTGGGTTACTTTACAAAACACCCAACAAAGGTCAGTTTGGAGTGTTTTTCATATTTTTGTGGGTTTTTTTCTGGGTTTTCCTTCTTTTTCTTTTCTTTTTTTAAAATTTTTTTTTAACTACTGAAATATTTCTTCCAGTTACTTGTTAACCTTCAGCAGTTATGGATTTTTTGCTAGCCTACTACAGTGCGGTTGCTTCTTACTTACCATGACACCCACTAATGTGCAGAAGGTAAGAGTCCAAGAACAGAAAACAGCTGTGTCACATGAGAAATGGACAAGTTGTCAAGCAGATAACCCTAAAAAGCACAGAGAGGCTCCTTGGCTGACATAAATCAGAGTAGCACCATCAAAGCCAGAGTTACAAATCTCTCTGACTTGGTAAATGCCTTCAGGGATCAGAGAGCTGTACCTGCAATGTTGTTGATGTAGTTGAGCTTTTAGGAAATACAGCTACTTATCACTGAAACAAGCACGAACACAGATGTAAGTACGTAATCCAGCATTTATCAGAAGATATTCAATGAGTTTCCTGAAGATACAACAACAAAAAGCAGCTAAAACTGCATATAGAATACAAACACTGAAAGAAAAGCAGAGGTGAAACTAAAACTCAGATCCAAAGGACATGGAACAGACTTGAATTCTGTGGCACAAGCTTCCCCTTGCTTCCCTCAGAGACTCAGCCCTGAATATCAAATGCTTAAACTCCAAGTAATCGACAGGAGTTTCAGATTTTCCTTCTTGCTGGAAAATAAAAGTTAAGAAGTGTGTGCTCCTCATCTTTCAGCTTCTACATTAGAAGATCAGGATATATCCAGCTTGGAAGGCTTTGTGGCAGCCATGGCCCAGGTAAGTTTATGATGACACCCCATGACATATTTGATTGCTCTTTTATTTAAATGGGTGAAGTCCTAGCCCTGCTAAGGTCAACATGACTTCTGCCAGCTGCTCAGAAACCTTATTTTACTTTTGCTTTAACAACCCTTCAACAGAACTGAGCAAAGCCTTTGGGAGGCTGTATGAAATGCAACCTGCCCTATGCTCCATTGGATTCTGGGCTGGATATGGGAAGTTCCTGCTTCCTCAGCCCCACTTGCTCTCAGGTGGGCTCAGCGCACCAGCCCCAGTATCACCATGTCATAGAAGAAAGAAGGAGCAGTTAGCTGGCTGAGCTCCAAAATAAACCTCCTGAGAAGGGGTTATTCATGATCTGTTTTTTAATTAAGGCTGTGCAAAAAGCTGGTGTCACAGTCAGGGCGGGGAGAGGGCTGTGCAGCAGGGAGGTGAGAGGGGCTGCCAGGCTGGCAGGCACCAAAACTACGGCATGACACTCAGTGTCCTGTCCTCTGCAATCGCTTGGGGGAAAGCCCAGCCTGTGTTTCTGAAGCTGCTGCAGAGTCAGGGGGCAAAACTAGTAACGATCTGACTTTTTATAAAGAGATACCAAATAGAATCTGAGATTTCAAAGCATTTTTTACTACTCTTCTATCCTTGAGTGAAAAGCCAAACCCCTGCCACTGTTTTTACATTTTCAGATTGGCTAGACCAGCTAACTGGAGAATGAAATGATGTTTTTCATTGTTAGCAGCATTAACACAAATCCAGAAGACTACACCTGTCTAGCAGCAGCTGCTAGGGAGCATCTGATTGTGTGTACAGCATCATTAACACACCAAATCAGAAGCTGAAGGAGCAGTTCCTGCTGCAGCCCAGACTCCCAAGGGAAGGCAGCAATGCTGTCTGCTGAGCTTTAGCATGCTGCTTTTCCTCTGCAGCCTTTGATATGGGAGTTTGTGTTTTTTCCTACCCTGCTCTGTTCCAAATTCTACTGCTGAAGTGTACACAGAGGCACAGAGGCACTGCAAGCAGTGTCAGGAACTTTTCAGTTCTGTGTCACAGAGCCACACTTCCAGGAGGCCTGATGAGCATAATGCTGAACAGGACTTGCAAGGTTTGAGAATATCTAGATTAAGATTCTCAACACTATTAATATTTATGAAACTGACTCAGTATTATCACTTCAGGCATTTTTTTTTCTACAAATAGCAAGGGGTCTTAAGGTTTCCTCCTGAATTAGGACAAGTTCCATTGCATGGCAGTAGCCTTCTGAGCACCAGTGAAGACACTCTGGCTCAGGAATTTTTGGTTTTAAGTTATTTTCTAGTACTGCTTCTGCTGAAGGATAATTCTGCAAAATAACATGTGCAGGCTCATTGCCTTGCTTGATAGAAACAGAAGAGAATCTGAACTGAGCAGAACTGCAGAAGAAGTATTATGTTATCTTGGTTTTGTTCAAGCTTATGACGTGGTTCATGCCCATTATACTAGCTAAGCAACAATAAATATTTGACCTGTGAGTGCTAGAAGGGAATTCGTCCTTATTTCCTTCCCCCAGTTACATAAATCTGAATGACAAGCTATTTAATCTGGGTAATAGTTAACAGTCTCTGATTGCAGCTGTTAATATTACCCCAAGGAATACCAGCTACTAGTCAAGAAAGCTGTGGTAACACCTTGCTAATGAGAACCACATTTGACAATACTCAGACTAAAGTTTCATTCCCATAAACGCATTCATTTAAAAAAAATCTGCTTTTATAATAACAGTGACTGTAAGAGAGTCCAACTATGTAAGAATTCTGTACATTTTTGGAGACTTATTTGGACTGCCTCTAAACATCCTGGAATTGCCTTCAGCTTTCCCGCTCAGTCATCTGAGAATGCTTCTTCTAATAAGGAACTGCTTTCAGTCTGTTTTCTTTAATTAAAGTTTTTAAAGCATTTTACATTGCATAGCCTTCACAGAAGCATCACCTCAGAAAATGCTGACGATGCTCAGAATAACTCTTGAAAGCACTGGGGAATCAAAAATGGATTTTATCTGGGTCTTCTCCCTCTCTTTTTGTTTTGTTCTGTTTTGTTTGTTTTGTTTTGTTTTGTTTTGTTTTGTTTTGTTTTGTTTTGTTATTTCAGGACCATCTTTCCTGCTAATACTTGGAGAACTCTAGTTTTTCCCTTTTGGAAAGAGGCTTTATATTGCACTGCTGACTTGTATATGTGAGATAGATGAAACACAACAATCTGAAGGCATCACTCATCATAGCAATTGTCAGGGTGGTAACATCTCTCTGCAGGGTTTCCTGTTTCTGGGGAAAAAGAAAGTATTCAATAAAAATGTATGGTATCATTTTTCCCCCTCCCTCAAACCAGGGTCATTCCTAGGAGTTTATTTAGCTCTCTACATTACTGTTTTCTGGAAAATTTTGTGTCACCCACCTACAGCAAACCTATGCTGCAAAGAACAAACCCAGAGCTGCTTGGTTCCTCAGGTAATGTCTGTTGCTTCTCCCTTTGAAAAGCAAGTTTGGGAATTCTCTCTGTGAAGCTGGGCCCTCGGATGCAGATATTTCCAATGTTTAACATTCCCTACCTGCTTAATATTTCTATTTCTTAATGCATTTGGTTGCTCTTAATGTGATACAGGTCCACCTGGTGAGAAAAGGCATTTTCTAGAGGAAGCCAGCGAGTGTAGCCCTGAGGTTTAACCCTGCCAGGCAGCAGGCACTCTTCATTATGAAACTTAATCCTTTTCTGTTAAATTGTTGCTAATTTATTGAAACAGTGTCCCAAAGAGCGCTGAGGAGGTCTAAAATGTTAAACCTTGCTGCCTTTCCATTCTTCCAAAGGACCTGGCTGAAGCTCAACAAAAGAGGGTAACAGTGTGACTGTCTAACCAAAACCATTATTTTGGATTATATCGTGAAGAGAGCAAGACTATTCATTTTTCACACAGCTTGCCAAATCTAGTTTTCAGATTGTATTGTACAATTCTGTGTAACAGCTGTATCTTGATTTTTCTAATACACAGCTAAGTACTTTAAAAGTTGCTCTTGTGCTTTCTGTCTCTTTCTTTACGTATATATGTAAGTAAAACATCATTATTCAAATATAACTAGTTAAATTAAAGTCTGTTTATTCTGGAGCAGCACAACTACAGAAACTTGATTATATTTTACACAGTCACAGGAGAGTTTGATTTGCTTAGATATGGAAAAAAGAACACCATGGGAAACAAGTTAGCTGGAGAGCATGAAAAGTAATGAAAATAAAGTTCTATGCTTATATTAATTTGCCAGTATTTTTAATTGTAAAATGTAATAACAGGAAAGACTCAAAGTCTAGAATTTGAGGACATGCTGTTGCCACTCCATGGCAGTACTAATAGCCTAATTCAAATAAATTGGGGTCTGTCTCTCTCAGACGGGCTTTGGGAAAGTTCCTTTAACCCCATTCACTGACACTGTTAGTTCAGAAGGCCAGGTGTCAATTGGCTAAAACTTCAGTGCTCCATTTTATAGCCACACAATTAAAATCAAAAGTACAAATGGCTTCCAAAACTTTAATTGATGAGAATTTTGTGCTGCCTATTACAGTTAGTGAGTATTCTCCAAGTTAGCTGAATACATGAGTCCAATGTCTTTTTTCCCTAAGACTGTCTTTTTTACATCTGTGTCAACCTTTTTGCAGAAGCTTATGTACTGAATAATTGTTTTCTAAACTGCAGTTGTTGTGGGAGGGCTGTTGATGGCCAAAAGAAGTTGGCTGAACAAAATATTAACTATAATGGAGAGCAGGACAGTGTCAGATAGTATTTGAAATAAATATGAAATATAAGTATTCAAATTTATGTCAAGAAATTAATCTTAAATTTTGTAGACCTGCCTCTGGAGACACAAACAAGAAATTTATAAAATTTCTGGAAAAAAAAAGAGCTCTGCTATGGAGTGGGGTTATTCAGCACTAAGATCAGTCTGTAGCAGAAAACAGCCACATTCCACCAGGTTTCCGTGGTGGTTTCCTATGAACTGTTGTTTAATGGAATTATAAATAGTTCAAATATTACAACTGTGACTCAGTTATTTTCAGTCCTGGGGGATACCTTATTAGGATTTGCTCCCACCAAACCTGCTTTGCTTACTGTGACAGTCAGGCTCTCATGGCTAAATATAGGTTATAGAAGAAAGTCGCTAACACTTTCAACTTCAAACACACACTTAGACAAATACTATAAATAGGCTGATGTTTTGTAAACTAGTACTTGCCAAGGGCACGGACTACATGCTTTCCTGTGTGAAATTATCCCTCTGTTGCTTTTATGAGAAAAGTAACTGCTCTTAGATACCCCAGCTCTCTTTCTATTGCTATGAATTTCAAGTCCAACAGCAGCACAGGACTGACAAAGCTTGTGAGCTTTCAGGCAAGCTGCCCCATATTATTCTGCCAATACATTGATCTGCGCTACCCTTGCTATGTCTGCTCTGGCTTTTCCAGGGTACAGTCAAGTCTAGTTCTAGTACTGGTTTAGTTATGCTGTAATCATGGCCTTGGTGGACTCAACAAACTTTGTGTTTTGGTGTTAATTTGGAGAACATTCATCAATCAGTTGACTTGAGTGCATTATCATGTGTGTTAGTAGCAGGGGGGGAGTGAAATACCTGTCTGCAAGGTTTCCAAGATTGGAGATCTGAGCCTGCAGTGTTGCATGGGTCAGGGCAAACTGAGGTTCAGTTTCAAACACTTCACCAACACAGTGTTTTTGCTTCAAGCCATGGCCTTTAAAAGTACAATTTTACGTTCACTGGTCAAGAATGTTGTAAAGAAAAACACTAGCAACACTTTTGCATTAAAAGCAAATTAATGTATCAATATAGGACACACTTAGGCCAGACCTGTTTTAACTCTATTTATACGGCATTAAGTTATAGCCAGAAATGCCAAAGTAATTATCTCTGTTATTAAAACTAGTGTATTTGTATACACAGTCTTTTGCCAGCCTTCTCACTGATGGTACTGTCTCTCTTCCTTTATAAGCTACTCCTGTCCAAACTATTACAGTACCTATGACAGGAATGAGCAGAAATGGAGTGATGGAATAAGGAAAAGAACTGAACCCAAAAGGTCTGGCATTGTATCATCTCTGTAAGTATCAAAAATTAGGCCCTTTTCCTGAGTCAGGGTCAGAATTCACAAACTCTCTCTGATATGATATTACTGCTATGAAACTTATACGTAGATGTCCATAGCAAAGGACAGTGGTGTCACCAAGGCCTACAGTTTGAGACTGAAATTCCCTGTTGATGAGATCATCTGTGCTATCAGCTTTCTGAGTTGATGCTGTCACAGCATTGTCCTTTATCATTCCTTGCAG
Source organism: Myrmophylax atrothorax (assembly GCA_026770055.1). NCBI lineage: Eukaryota > Metazoa > Chordata > Aves > Passeriformes > Thamnophilidae > Myrmophylax > Myrmophylax atrothorax. The sequence goes on along the minus strand of JAOXXN010000002.1, from coordinate 241,217 downwards.
TCAGATCCTACTCTGCTGTAGTTGGGTCTGGCTAAACTTTCACTGATGTTGGTTGCAGCAAATTTACTCTTTGTCTCTCAAGCAGGGAGGAGGCTTCGGTTCTTGACTGTGTCCATGGAAACTTCCCTTATCTATCTGGGAAATTTTGTCATTTTGTCTCTCCTTCCTAGGCTTTTTAACTGCAACTGGGAAGTATTAGACCTTTACAGATCTTGAAAATGACATCTTGGCTAGCTCTTTTTTTTTTTTAACCTGTTTCTCTTATTGGAACAGAATATTTATATTATAACTCTGCTTAACTAGTTCAGTATGTCCGTGAGACCTGTTTTCTACAGGAGTGCAGATGACAGAAGATTTTCATTCCTGTTTTCTTGTTGTCACTTTTGTTGTATCTTCTCTATTTTGTTTCAATGCAAGAGGTTCTATCTACAATCATGATTTCATTGTCCAAGCCTGGTGCAACACGCCTGCACACAGCTTTACAGTACTCAGTAATACTATGGAAGAAATGTGAATTATGTCTTACCAGGGACTCTAGAAACATTCTTGAAAAGAATAGCAAAAAAAAGAAAAATGAACCAGATGTGTGGCTGCTGGGAGGGAAAAGCTTTCAGTTCCATCACACAGGGTATTTAAAATGACCTTCCCAAGGTCAGCTAGGATACCTGTTTCATTTGTTGGGAAGCAGAGGTAGAACTAACCATGACTTTGCTTGGAAGATTGCTTATCAAAAAATGGAGCTCTTTACTTCAAGTCTGTCATATCCTTACATGAAGCAGAGAGAGAGGATGTTTTGTACCATTTAGAAAGTGGCAGCAGGTGGCCTGAATTGGTAGATTTAGCATTAAGTAAGGTTTTGACAGTCCATGTGTGACCTTAGCACTGCAGTTTGGAGGGTGAAGTCTGAGACAAATGAACCAAGCTATATTTCACTAACAGCAAAAGCAAGGCTTTACTCCCTTTTGGCTTGCTTATCTTGCCCATTTTGCTGCCTTTTTTCTGCTCCTGAGATTTCTCACCTAGGAGAACATCCTGTGACTAAGAGAGCCACTGATGTGGTGTCCCCTGCTCCCTTGCCTGCCTCCTCCAACACCTGCAGCAGCACAACAGCACAGCTTCCCCACAGCTCTGTCCTGTGTTTGGCAGGGGTGATCCAAAACACGGATAAGCGCTATGCTGTAATCCATGTTTAGTGTAACTCCCTCCTCTTGCTAAAGGGTTTGTTTCTCAGGCAGCAATCCTGCCACAGAAACCCTCTGCAGTCCAGGACACCCACACATGTGCACCACTGGTGACCCCAATGCATGGGCTGCCTGCCTCTTCCATCCCAAACCCTGGCACGTGGAGCCTGGACATGTTAGAGGCTGAAACATCTGCCTGAGACCACATTCAGTTTCAATTCTCATTCCAGCCATTAGGATGTATCTACCTGTAAAAAGCTGGGGCAAGTAGTCCTAAAAAAGATTAGAATTCAAATTACATTAGCCAAAATGGACTAAATCTTGTACAGAAGGCCTTCTTCAGCATTACTGTCATTTGTGTGTATGCTCCCCAACAGAAAGAAATCCTTTATTCTTCTGTTTATCCTCAAACATCTCTTCAGGCTTACAAAATTTAGCACAGATGTCTGATAAAACCAGAAATATGGGCTAGTTAAGCAGATTTTTTAAATGGTGGTTTAGTATTTGAATTTGCTCTTTTCATTTGGTTATTTTACCATATTATTTATAGCATTTAAAAGATGACATAGTACAATACAGGCTCATCTTTCCTCTATAATAACAATTCTGTTGTAGGTTTGTTGCCAATGCACATGCCCTCTCTCCTGGCTAACTCACATTTTCAAATCATCATCTAATTTTTCTATGCCTTTTAGCATGGAATCTTCTCAGTCACCAAGGCTGTGGTATTAACATATTTCAGAGCAGTTTTTCTTATACATGCATTTTAAGTTTAATAAAGAAAAACTATAGAAAGCAGTCTTGCTATTAAGCTTAGTACCAACTTCTGGTACAGATGGTAGTCCATCAAGACTAAAAACACCATGGGGAAAAAAATACATCCAGACAGAGAGCAGGTACCCTTTCAGCCTCCAGGCAGAGTACTTAAAAAGGCCAGTCTTTCTCTATCTCTGTCACTATTTCATGCACAGTAAGAACCTCTGGCAAGGTTTTTAGCATTTCCACTGGCTGTGTGTTGAAAACAATATTGCTTAAATAAATTGTTCTATGTTTTATTTTTAAAATAAGTTTTATTGAAACTGTCTGTGTGGTGGCATTCAAGTCTGGCATATGACAGTGTGATCAGTTCTGCCAATGCATTGATTTGCAGTATGATTCCTATTTTTATCCCTACTGTTTCAAGTGCAGTCAGTCATGACCACGTTTCAATTAAAGACTAGGCGCTGAACCATTTTAATCTGTGACTAATAAAAAAATCGTAGCATCTTCATTAAATCCACAGACAGGCTCAGCACTGTCATCAGTGCTGGCAGAGTAGGGATTTTCTGTTTCTTGAGTGATGCATCTGCCATTGTCAGTGATCTATGGTTATTAAACAACCAACTTTTTCCTTCACTCTCAAGTAATATAAACTCAGTGTTTGTGTCCCACATATGTTTGAGCTGTTTCTATATCTATTTTTCAGCTGGCAGAGAAAGAACACCACAGTTAATGTGAAGCCAGAAGTAGTAACACCTCGACATGAACAGGGTCTGAGAGGAGAGACCTCTGTTCTCTTAGCTCAATGGCCAGAGACCCATACTTTACATACAAGAGGGTTAAGGTTTCTATGTTCTTTTAGAGG
>JAOXXN010000002.1:207849-220732 GCA_026770055.1 Myrmophylax atrothorax | reverse complement strand
CTTTGTACATTAATTGTACATTGCATGAAGAAAATGTATCTGGTTTTACCCATTCTGGAAAAGACTTTTTTTGTGACTGTGTTTGCTAAACTACAAAAAGGTAAAGCTGCTTGTGTTGGTGAGCTCTTGAAAAGCTGGGAAGTTTAGAGGGAGCGCTCAAATTAGGGAATATGTGAAGTAGTTCTAGTACAGAACCCTGGCCTTCTGCTGTTAACCCTTTTCTGCAAGTTAACAGACCACTTGCTGCTTTTTCTTTTGATGCTTTGTTGCTGGCATCTAAACGCAAATAATGTTTTCCCTGAACACCAATATTAATTTTACTTAATGGCCTCTTGAGGCTTTGGGGGAGGCACTTTGAAAGAAATTTTTTTCAGCAATTTCTCTCTAGTTCACTGTTGTTGTTATACAATTCTACTAGCCTAGAAAAGCAGTTTCCTTTCCAGAAACCGTGCTGTGTATGTTCTCTGATATCCACCTGCATATGTTTTACAATAGTATTCTCTGAACAATAGTTTCAGCTAGCTTGCTGATGCATGAAAGGCTTATTTGTTTGTAACACACTAAATCATATTTACTGGCTCTTTCAAATGTAGGTAAGTACTGTGTTTTCTCACATTCTAATGCTAGGTATTTTTAGTAGGAGGTTAATATAATTTTTTATTATTTATAAATATTTTTTTTCTCTTGCTGTGGAATTTCTCGAGTCGGATTGCTGTCAATAAATGAGAAAATGCAAAAGTACCATATTTTTTCCAACTGAGTTGTTAGTTGTTTAGATTTGTGAGCTCTGTTGTACTCCCTAAACTGTGCAGTGGAATGATGGCGGAAACCAAGATCTTTTTGCACTCAGGTAGTCTCTTAGACTTTGGATTTAGTGTCTTGGAGATCTTGAATTCTGATGGTAGAAACACTGTGAGATGTGCCGTGGAAAGGGAACAAGGGCATGTAGAGGTCTCCCTAATTAGTGAATAGGCTGATGCCTGTGACATGTTCTTCCGTCCTTTTTTTTGTTTGTTTTTGTATCCACTTTCAGGAAGGAAAACAACCTGCAAACAAAACCCAGAGCAAGTAACTTACGTTTTCTGAGGAGAAAAAGGGCAGCTGGAACTGTTTGGTTGTAGACCATTCTGTTGCCCAGGAAGAGCTTGTGCAGACACAATGTCTAGGAAGCAAAGCCATGAAACTGCTGTAGACATTTTAGGGGACAATAATTAGTAATGTTATTTCAGTAGAGATATAATTTTGTAAGCAATATTTTGAATGGAAGGTTAAGCTCATTAAAACATTAGACTGTAATATATTTTACCAAGCTGGCAGTTTTGGGGTAGGTATCAAAAAATTAAAATACTTTTCATACACTTTAGTGAGAATGTTTTGTTAAAAATTGTGTACATTGAGTAGTTTTAAATCAGAAGAATCGGCCCAGTGGATCACAGTGGTATGTATTCTTCCTAGCCTACTATCTGGTGTTTGTTAGCCATGAAAAGAAAACTCGTGTCCAGGAACCCAGAAGTTCCCTAATTCTTCACATGACCCACCTCAAAATCATGTGTAAGTAGATGCATGGAGAACATTGAGAAGATGATGCTTTTCATTTTGTGCTTGCTCTCTGGCTACTTTCAGCTGATGGAATCTGAGCCAGAGATTGTTTCTGTTTATCCAGAAGCTCTTGAATGATTTCTCTGCTGAGAACTTGTACAATTTCTCCTTGAATCCTTGTAAATTTTTCATCTCCATTGCATCCTTTTGCAACATATTCCACAAATCTGCTAGCTGTTGCCTGAAGAGTCATTCATGTTTTGAAGGTGGCTCCAAGTAGCTTCACTTGCTGGTGCCTCGCTTGTTTTGTTGCGAGGAGCAATGAACAGTCCACTACTATACTTTGCTTTTCATGTCACTTGCCTCTGGCATAGTCTCTTGAAATGGGGCTCTTTGTTCTGAAAGAGACCATTTTTCAGGTCCCAGTTCTTCTTTATTTAAGTAGGTTTTGCTGAAACAGGGTTGCATTTGTAAGACAAAAGATACTTTTTCACTACATGGTTTTTCTTGTAGAAAGGTGGAGATGCCATTTGGGCACCAGTTCTTACTGGTGTTTCAGGATTGAAGTGAACCTTCAGTGAATGGCAACTGCAGCTCAAGTTCAGGCTGTAGGGGGGATATTTGCTGAAGAATTGCTTCACCCAGTGGAAATGTTGAGTAGTAAAGTAAGGATGAGGAATTCTTATTTGTGTCCCTAGGAAATGACAATTCCTGTATAATTCTTCCTGTGGTCACCTTTTACTCTGGTTAGAACATCGTCTTAGCAACTCTGAAGTTTCAGTCTATTAATGATGTGGATCGTGAAAAAATAATAAAGAAACACTAAGATCTATCTGAAATGATAAATGGCAAGTCTCCCACATTAGCATTACAATTGTTGCAACCAGGCAGAGCAAACAAAATTTCAGCTCTTGTAATTGAAGCTGTCTTTTGGTCTGCAGTGTTAATAGTGCATTGTCCTTATGGGTTTTCTCTATGCCTCTAAAGCCTTTATTTATCTGGGTGATTTGTAGAAGATCTTTAAGAAGAGATTCTGTGTAGGGATATAAATCTATAAGAATAGATTATAGTTTCTATTTCTTATACATTTATAGAAATGTGTAAGAAATAGATTCTGCAAGATACATCTTTAAGTCTTACTATGGTGTTAAAGGCATGTAACTTAGAGTGTTTGTTTAAAATACTAGTTATTATTTAAATTAGTTCTTGTGTAGTACAGGTGAAGACAAATGAAATCCAGGCCTGATCCTGCAGTCCCTGGAGTACACAGTTAGGTTTAGTGGTAAGAATACCTGTAGAAAGCCAAGTGTCTGCATAATATTTGCTGCATTGGTAGCTACACATGCAAATGTGTCAAACTTGTTATTGATGTACTTTTGTTGCCTCAGAAAAGAACTGATTGTCAGTTTTCCATTCATGATACAATCTAGAAAGTACCGTGAACTTTTCATTAGTCTGTATGAGCCTTTATTTATTTACTTGTAAGAGTAAGAAGTTAATTTCTGAAGAGCAGGATTTTTTCAAGTACACTTAAGTCATTTAGGAACATAAATTCCATTGACTTTTGCACTGTGAGACAAGTAGAATTGAACTGAAGCAGAGGATTAATTTTGGAAGTTAAGCAAACTGAAAAGTGCAGTTGATCACAAATATCTGGCAGCATATTGTATTATGGAGGCCTTAGTGTTATATGAATCTTCTTAAGTGTGAATGAGAATATTTGACTGTAAAACTGTAGAAAGACCTGGTCAGGTATTGGCAGGGAGAATTAGCAAAATGTGACTTCAGAACTTAATTAGGAAAGCATTATGTTTATACTTAATTGCTGTTTGGAAGTCATGTGTATTCTTTCTGAAGGAGGATGTAGGAAAAGCAATGTGTAACTCCTTAGAATCACTGTCTTTGCAGTAGTTTTTGTACTGCTGCTCTCATTGCCAGCACATGTGTGTGGTGCAATAGGAGGCAAAAAGACTCCACTGCCCAAATAAAGCTTTAGGTGAAAACCTTAGAACATGGTAGAAACTTTACAATTCAATAAAATTACCTGTCTGTTTTTGCTATGAAGTTTATTTACCTCTTAACTACTCGTTGATTAACTATTGGTTTGGCAGGAGCTACGAACTCTGCAAAACTTGCTTTAGGATAGTTTCAGCTATCAGTTGCTTTTCTGTGCCTTATCGGGCTGCTTGACAACTCTTTAATTGAAAAGTTTCACATGCTATTGAAGTGTTATTGTTAGAATAAGCACTTAGTTCCAGAAGGAGGTTATAATCTCATGGCTTGATAGCGAGAGGGCCGGATGCTATCACTATGCAAGATAGCAGACTTGTTTATTTTATAAATACAGATTATTTTTTCCTCAATAGCAAAGGACAGAATGTTGGATGATTGTAAATATCTGAGAATGGGGACAAATGGTTTACCATCATTCTGTTACAAGAACTTTCACTGAGAATTGCAATGCCACATCCAGTGTAACAAATGGGAATTTTGTCCTGGAGAAGTTTCATGAATATGGATGAAACTTGCTTATTTATTTTTACTTGGGTCATTGTGCATTTAAAAACCCCGTAGTTGCACCGTGCTTCACGAAAAGAAGCAGATGAGAACTGGCAGCAGAGGAATGATTTCAGATTGCTTCTACGCTGCTTTGCCACTGGGACGACAAGGGGTGTTTTACTGTTAAATAGGACTAATAGAGTGCATACACTTTTCCCCCTAGGATAGTATTTATTGTCTGGGTCAATATATTATGCAGCTTCAATACTTGTATATTACTGCTGGTAAAATCATCTTTCACAAATATAGTGGTTTAGAGGAAATATCTGCCTGGTTTTGTTTTTTTTTTCCCCTTTCTGGTGGCCCAGTCTGCAATCACAGAATAATGGAGCTGACCTGTTAATGAAGCAAGTCTAGAAACTGTGAATAAGGGAGGTGACTTAAATGTAATTCTTTTAGGAATTGCTGGTGTTGTACAGCCAAAGTTATTATGGAAAAACTACTGATGTGCTTGGAGGAAGTTTGTGGCCACAGTCACACCAGAGCTGGTTATCAAGAACAGTCACAAACTGCCCCTCCGCCCCCAGCAACCCTGAGAATGGAGAATGAGGTTCAGCCTTCAGTTTCATTGGAAGCAATGGACACGAGTGCTTACAGCATTTTGGATCTTTGCTCACTACTGCTCTTCTCATTTCTTTTGTCAAATCCAAATGGATCTTTGGGTCCAAACTGAGTGTGTCCATTGAGTGATTTTGTTGTTGTACATAATTGTGGTGGGCTCTGCATTACAGGTTGTCAGTGTTGCATAGGAAGCTTTGCATAAGTCATTAATACAATAAATTTCAGCTTTTGTCAGGGGGGATCCTTTCACCAACAGCTCTAAACTTTTGTCTTGATGAATAGGCATGAAAGTTTGCACTGCACTTCTTTTAAAAAGTCAGTGCTAAGGTTTTTTAGTATCAGTTTAAGGAAGTGGAGAAGTTAACAGATTTTGGAACTTTGGAGTTGGTGATTTTTAAGAAACCATAGTTAAATGCATTCTATGAGGTTTCTGATGTTTCATAGACTAACAAAAGGTTGCTTTATTAGTAGCTTTAATGAACAAATCGCTTTATTGGCTTAGACATACTGGTTGCTTTGTCGGTCCAAACAGCTATGGGTTCTTGTTTCAATTCACCATTGTGCTAGAGTAGAGAAGTGATAGCCATTGACCTTCTGTTAAAGCACAATAAAAAGTTTTTTGTGAAGAAGGAAAGCGTGCAGGGAAAAGAGCAATGCAGTGCTGTGTCCTGAGTTCAGCAACGTAAGAATCAAGAGACCATGTACCTCTCCTGCTGCTTTTCTTGCTGGGTGGCTCAGTACAGCGAACCACCTGAAACAAGAAAAGGCAGGACTGGCTTTCTGAAGGCTGTTTTCTGGGGTCCTGTGCATAAAGAAAGAAGGTATTGATATTGTACTTGTAAGAAAGCATATGAAGGAGGTACTCATTTAGTTCTGAATGGAAAGTGTATTATTCTTAAAAAAATTTCTTTTTCTTACTATTGACTGTCTGACTTATTAAGTGATTAACCACATGACTTAACCATAGGCTTTGGTTGAATTAAGTGACCTTATTTTATTTCTTGAATTATTTCCTAGGAACTTAGTTAAATGAGCAAATATTTTTTTTTTCCTCTGACTGCATGCTTAAGACACATAAGAAACTTGTTAGATGCTTCAGACTTTTGCTAATGATAATAATTAGTTCTCAAAGTTGATGGCTGTGTAATGGAAGGATTCTAAATCAGGAGGGGATAGTGTTTTAGTCTGCTAGCTCATTTTTGGAGTTATCAGCTTGCTTTGAAAACTTGCTGTTTTGCTTGTAAAAGATGAACATCTTCCTGTAACGAGAATAATAGTGTTGCAGGTGAAGTGGGGGATTCAGATAGATTGTGCCAAATGTATTTACATGACATAACATGTGAAATTATAATCATGATGAAAAGGATTAGAGACTTTCTTTTTAATGAGAGCACTGTATGAGAACAGTTTTTTCCTCTCTGCAAATATTTTTTTAAAGGATGGGGCAGTACAGTGCAGCATGGATGTTCTGTAGCTGGCTGGCTTCTGGTTTGCAGATTTGCACTTGGCATTTGGTGGGAGCAGCTGCTGGAATATATTTTACACACTAGTTATACTTTTGAGTTTTGTTACAGGTATTGTGTTGCATGTGTGGTGGTTATGGTTGCTAGGCCTAGTTTTGTAATAGTAACTCTATTTGTATTACAATAAAATGTTTGCATTACTGTTTTTCTCATGGAGCAGTTTTGTACCCTGCTGTGCTCCAAATTCCTCAGCAAAGAAAGTTTTCTCGGCAGTCATTTGGTGGGGAAAACTATGACAAGGACTGAAGCTGTCCTTGCATAGATTTGTCTAGATTCTATTTTTGAGACAATTGTTCGCTACAAACTTGTTTTTGAGACTAGGAATGAGGTTGGGTGAACTTGCATAAGAACACATTGAGGAGAAGCAGCACACCGAGTATGTATCCAGGCTGTGCCACTACTGAGCTTGTTCAGAGAGGAGCTGAGTTGCCATCGTGCTCTGGTTAACAGCTATAGCTCAACAGTGCTATTTAAAGGAAGTAACTTTTGACTTTTTTTTTTTTTAAGTTTTCTTCTGAGTACTATAGCATCAAAATGTCATTAATGTAAAATTTGCATGGAGGAAACTTAGAGAAGAACAAAGTGCATTTATTTAATTTTGCCTTCCCATGAGGAGATGGGTGGGATATTTGCTTGGCACTGTATGTGGTGTCCTCTTTCCAGTCTCTTCTTCTTACTGCCTTCCCTGCTTTCTCTCTGTGGTCATTCAGAATGTGCTAGGAGGTTTGTTTTGCTCTCCAGTGCATTCTTGGTGTTATCTTCCTATCTCCTGGCTGCTGCTTTTTTCCCCCTCTACTCCCTTGCTTGTCCAGTTCTGCCCTCCCACCTTTGTTTTACATTTTAATGTTGTTTCAGTAGTTTTATATCTCTTTAAAATATTTGCTTTTCCTTTGTGAGCATAAAAATTACTTGAGTCAGCCTTGATTTTTAAAGGAGCTGCCTCTTCCAGAGGTTACATTAGCACCCCATTCTGCCAGATATTCAAAGGTGTTGCTCAGCAATTGTGTACTTGTTGATGAGTCTGTACCTCAGTTTTCCACTGAGCAAATTTTAAAGGTGACTTATGTACTCAGAATTGTTTAGAATCAATCAAGGTATCTGAGGTTTTGGCAGTATAATAGTTATAAAAATACTGTAAAAGTAGTCAACATGGCAGCAATTGCCTAAACACAATCCATACTTGTAAATTCTTTATGTCCAAAGTATCCTTATGAGTAATGGAACTGGAGAGATTGTGTACTTTTTACCCCTTTGTACTACTATATGGAAACTTGTGTTTTCACAGCCTACTCTTGGGGAGCTGATTTTGAAGTTGTGTCACTATTATGGTGACTGCTTACCCAGTGTCTTGAGTGTGTGATGGCAATGGATGCCAGCTGTCCATGTAAAAGAACACTGGAAGTTCTGGTGCAGTTTTCATTGGAGAGATAGATTAAGTAAAGGTAAAGAAAAAAAAAAGAAATTGCAGAATTTTAGCTCTCAAGAGCTGTGCTGCAGTTAGCTTTTTCATAATACCTTTCTTCATCAACATCTTCCCAAAAATCCATCTCAATATCAGGTGGCAGCCCACCAACTGCAGGTAGTGAAGAAAAGTCACAACCAACAGCCGCTTGTTTGATTTAAAACGAGCAACCATCTGCAACATGGAATTAACGTGTACTGTTCAGCCTTTAGATATCACTGCATCTGCAATAGGGAGACTGCATTTACATATACCTCAGAATACTACTCTTCCAGAGAAACAGTAAATTTTTGAATATCAAGCATGAACTGGCTGCAATTCAATACAAAAAATCCCTATAGTGGCTTGGAATCTATACAGAAAATGAAACATTCCCAGCTATACTGGGAAATGGTATGTGGGAGAAGTTTCTCTCCAACCCTTTTCCCTAGCTTTCTAATAATCCCCTACCATCAAGTTCATAATCAGAGTCAAACTTTTTTGGGGGTGAATTTTCATCAAATAGTACCAGGCCTTGCAGAGCAACAAATGCAAAGCTTGCCAATGATTCTTCACCATCCTATGGTAAATGTTTGCTGTCCTTCCCACTAAAATCAACAAAATCTGTGGGTCTTACATATTCGCACAGCAGAATGTAATGTGCTCAATACAGCTGACCAAATGTTGTTTTGAGAGTAAAGGGAGGGAAAGCAAATAACTGCTAAGCACCCAAGTGAACACACATCTACAAATGAGAAAACACATAACCACTGTACTCTTTCAGGTAAGCAAGGTATTGAGAGGAACTGGGTAGCTGGAGTTTAATCAAGGTGCCCTAAAGGAACCTTCAGAAGACAAATCTGGATGTGAGATTATGCAGCCTATCATGGTCTCAGCAGAGGAATTTTGTGGAATAGCATAAACTTTCTGACTCCTTCGGACCTTCATTATGGCACATATAAACAGTAATTGTCTTTTCTACCCTCCTCGAATGACAAAGGCCTTTGAACTTTTGCAATCTTCCTGGAAAAATATCTCTCCATTCCACAAGTTTCCAGCCTTCTCATACTAATTAACACAGCCCAGATAAAATCGGAGCTCATATTCTCAACTTGAAGTTGTTCTGAAGGTTGTGCTCTGCTTTTTTTGAAATCTGGAGGTTTTCTGTGCCTGGTCTGTTCAGCTATATTAGTTTGACTAATAGAAGAAGCTTAAGAGTATCAGTGCTTCTAGCACTGTTCTTTGGACTAAAATTGTTGTCTTAGAAAACTCAGTTTCACCTAATTAGAGCAGAATGTTAACCTGGCCTTAAAATGTTCAGGTTCCCCGGCTGATGGTCAGGCTCTGCCTTGAGTGCAACTCTGGCTCATTCAGTTTCAATGGGGCTTCTGCTTTGCTAATCAGAAGTTATTTTTAACTCGTGTAGCTTCCTTGTTCATCAGCCTTTCGGAGGTGAAAATGCAGACAGAGCAGTGGCATGATAGTTGGAAGAACTGGGATTTCTATTCCTAGCTTTGGTCACTGTCTTTCTCTGAAATTCTCCTATTTAAGAGCATAATATTCCATTTTATGCATCATACTTGATAAAAAGGAGAGTATTTACCCACATCTGTCAAATGTTTTGAGGTGCTTGGGCAAATGCTGATCTAAGTGTTTGTATTTATTTCAGGGGATCTCAGTCAGTGATGATAGCACAATAATAGTTGTATTTTTTGTAGAAGAAAAGCAGCATTAATAGTTCACCATTTGCATTGAAATGGCAGTCTGTAATTCACATAATAAACTTAAGCTAATGTGTTCTTTAAGATACATACAACTATTAATTGTTTAATGGGAGCAGTGGTTTAAAATGAGTTGCTAATAGTTTTACTAGACATTAGGTGCTTTAAGGAAAGTGGAGGTTTATACTAAGTCTTTGTGGAACTGTTTTAGCAGGTGCTAAATTTCTCTCTGTTGATGTTGTTCAAAACACATTTAATGAAATATAAATATTGTTCTCTTGTAATGCTGGCAATGTCCAAGACAGACCCACAAGCTCCAAAAGAGGTACTACTCTGCTTAATGGTACACATTTTTCACTCTCATGGAAACAGCTTACTGCTATAGTTGCAGCATTAATCCATAATCCAATCAAGGGGATTTATTTGAGGGCTTGAAAGCAGAGAGAAGAAAAAAAATGTCTCTACAGTGCCCTATGGGCAAGTTATGCTAAAAATAAGATGGGGCTCTTGAATGGCTCTGTGTTTGCCTTTCTTAGCGTGTGACACATACACACTAAAGTTTCCCTGAAGAAACTTTATCAAAATGCTTCTGGGAGAAGATGTTAGAGCTTGCCTCTCCTCTTTTGACTATGAGACTAGCCCTATCTGGATTTGTAAGATAGACCATTCATTCCTGCTTTTTTTTTTTTGAAAATGTTGTTCGATCCCTGTGTCTGAAATGAATTTCATAAAACAGCCAAAAAAAGATGTCCTGATTTTTAATATTTGAAAGCTTCTCATGTTAGAATTATCATTTAATGAACTGGTGCTTTACTCTGATTTCCATTGTACAGTTTAGAGAAGAATAATGATACTGAGGTCTTAGGGGTAGATATAAAAGCCTGGAAATCATTTGGTGCTCAGATAGACAGATACCTTCCTGTGGAACAAAGTAATTGGAAAGATGTTTTGAACAGGATTAAGTATGTGTGTATGAATTAAGGGGTTAAATTTTGTTTTTCCTACCTGCCATCACGTGATACAATCAAAGCTTTGAGTTACAAAATGCTGTAGCCTGTGGGCTGCGAAGGGAAGCCTGCAGAGTTCCGCAGAGTGTAACCCACAAAACATTGGCTGCCTGGGACTGGAAACACGTCAAAACTGGCATGAGTGTCCAGAGATCTTGAAGCAAGATGAGGAGAGGCAAAAAATGGCTCTAGCAAGCTTGTTTCATTGGAGCCCATGTTGTAGGCAGTTGCAGGGGAAGCTTGGCACATCCCTCTGGGCCAGATACAGCCATAAGGAGCAGGCAGATGGGTGTTTTGGATTGCAGCTCCTCATTCCTTTCAGCTGGCTGTGGACTAGTTGTTTCTAAAAATAGTACATGTTACAGATGCTCCTGTTACCACTGCATGAAGGAAGGGGAGGGATCCTTCTGCTTTGTGTGGGTTGAATTACAGTCCCTGAACATGAGCAGAAGCAGAGCTACAGGAGCCCTGTCCTGGTGGACACTGGTGTCTGGAGCATCTGAATCTGCTTCTGGTGGTTGCCAGCTGGTTTATGTATTGTTTCCTCCACGTGTAGGTTTTGTAGCTCTTTGAATACTGTAAGGCTATTTTGACCCGCAGCCAGCAGGAGAGTCCAGCATGCAGTATGCCATTAGACAGGATTGACTTTTTTCCTTCCTTTCAAGTTTGGGAATTGCTATAAAGGACATCCAGGTTTTTGGAAGGAAATATTCTTCAGATTAGATTGTTAAAGTAGAATTCTTTTAGCAAAGACAGTGTCCTTTTTAAACAAGATTTAAGGGTCAATTTAAAGTCCGTTTCATTTTTACTCTTTTTGTGCTTCACTATGAAGTGATGCTTACTGGGGGAAGAGTACTGTATCCCATTGAAGTTTTAATTCTTTGTTTGCTTGTTCTGACTGCTGCTATTTTATAAAGGCAGAATGTTTTGTTAGCAAACAAATGGGAAGTATAAAGCAAGAAGCCCTTCCTTCTCTAATAAATGCTTCCATTATTCTTTCTTATTAGTTAGAAAGAATTTTATGTCATGGGCCAAACTTGATTTGATAGCCAAGCTGGAAATGATAATAAGGTCTTGGTTGTGAGAAATGGATAAAGTTACTGATAAAATTCTTATTTTGAAAGTTCCCATCTGCAGAGTCTTTTGTCTTAGTTTAGACTTACTGACTTGGCTAACTCTTATAGTAATATCTTTTCTTTTTTAATTTTTTGGGGGTTTTGTGAGATTGGAATTTAGTATTATTCTGATAATATCATACCTGGAACTGTTGGAAATTGTTGGCATGGATTATAAAGGAAACGGTTTTAACGAGTTAAGATAGGAGGATACATGTAATGAATGCCATATTTTCCCGTTTAAATACTAATATGAAAATATTTAGATGTTCACAGAACTGAAAAATCTTACAGGATAATTTAACAATACTGCGTGTGAATGTGGATGCAGACACAGATATAACTGTTAATCTGAATATTTCTGTTTAATAGAGTGTGGCACAAAATGCTACGTGTGTATGCACATTACTGAGAACCTGAGATGTGTTTTTATTGAGAGCAGTTTCAAAATTGTGTCAAGAATTGTCTTCTGATCCAGTACCTTGGGGTAATTCGCTCTTATAATAATGAAGGCCTTGATCAGCTGAGTTTACAAGTGAGAGAATTTTTTCATTTATTTATCAATGGACCTGCTGCTTCAAAGGATTCTGCTAGATTCTGAGTAGGCAGTAGAATGACAGGTATGGTGCTGTAGACCACAGTACTTACTCTGTTTGTGTATCAATTTTTGTGTCTCACACATCCATATGAATCTAGAATAAATATTAGATGCCTTTGATACAAACTCCTGTCCAAGACCATGCAGAGGAACTTCCTGATGTTTATCCACTTCAGTGATGTTCTCCTTGCTAGAAAGCCAAGTTCATTCAGGTGAAATTCATTCTGGCTGCTGGTACATGGTAAATAAACAGAATCTCTAGTTTTCCATATCTGGTGCTAAAACTAGATTGTTCAAAGAATTTGGAAGACCTTAGGGACTATTAGGAGTTGCTTTGACACACTGTTCTTTAATCTTAGCAAACTAAACCAAGCAGAAAATAAAATTGCAAGCCCTCCTTTGTATCAGAGACTGATTGCTACGTTCTTCAGCTGTTTTTGTGAAAACTTGGCATCTTACCTCTTCTGCCATTGCAGATTCCCATTGCTGTAAATTTAGCAGCCTTTCTACATCAATCTGCACGTCTGTTGCTCTGTGAGTTTTCTTTGTAAAGCGTGGTCTGAAAATAGTTATGGAGAGTCCTGCCTTGGAGCGATAACAGAGAAAAAGTTCATCTACGTTAATTTAATGGCATGTTAAAGTAAACAGTAAATAACACGGAGGAATAAGGACACCACACACCAGACCAATGTGATCAAGCGAATGCCATTTGTTACACGCTGCACACGGTTTATACAGGGTTAAGGCTACATTCAATTTGCTAAATTGAATCTCACACCATTAATCTACAAATCCCAATGGGTTATAATCCATATCTCA
>JAOXXN010000002.1:156797-207749 GCA_026770055.1 Myrmophylax atrothorax | reverse complement strand
AGTCAGTCTCGAGGAAAAAAGACAATGCAGAAAGAACTGTTCCTCAGTAATATCACCTAAAGAGACATTCCGCTGTGTCTTTTGTGACCGGACCTGCCTGTCTCGTATCGGCCTTTTTAGCGACCAGCACGCTTGCAGCAAGCGTGGGTAGTGCCCTTCCCAAATCTTCGTTCTCGAAGCCTAGCCATGATGATGATGATGATGATGATAATTTAAACAGAGATTGTTTTGGCTTTGGAATATTTTAAAGGTGCAGCTGTTAAAAACTGAACAGCACAAAGGGACTGTGTTTTCAATTGGAAAGTTGCTGTGTCAGTGGAAAAAACACAAATGTATAGCTTTAAATACAAGGTAAGTTCATTCTTTTCAAAGGCTCCTCTTTCGTGACTGTCGTTTACATTTACATCACTGGCACCACTGGCCCTGGGTGATCTCACCTGCTGCTCCCCCCATTTCTGTTTTGGATTCTATGTCATGAAAGCTCCCAGATTCCTCAATCCTAAAGGCTTGTGTCACTATTGCAAACAACATTATTTTCCTTTTGTAAAACTTATGTAAGACAAGTAAAGAATTATAAAGAGTTTCCCATCTTGTTTGAACTAGGAAGTTAGAGAGAGAATTGGCTGTTACTGGGTATTTGATATAGTACTTTAGACTACAATACTGGGTAATATGGGGGTATTATGGTTGCTTATTCTGAAGGCTAAATATATCTTTTTTCTTCAGTGCTAAAGCAAAGACAAAGTCCCTGTGCTCAAAGGTCACCACCAGAGAGAAGTATGCAGATTTGGCATATAATTTCCATTTACTATTGCCCCAATGCATTCCTGTTCAAAGAAATTTTTCACATTTCCCAGGACAGGAATGAATCACAGTTATTTGAATTTAGATATTGGCTAGTAAATCATTTATTCCCACTTAGCCATTCATTCCCAGCAGAAAACTATCCATTCCAGTCATTGTAGTGGGAGCAAATTGTTTTTATAACTGATGTCTATACCTTCTGTCCAGGGAGTAAGCTGAAGGTGTTTGGATTTTTATTGGAAATGAAATAAAATTACACAGCTGCACTATTTATAAAGGCTTCTAAAAGTTTGGTCTCTACAGAGGCTGTTCAGAAGAGGAATAGATCTACAGAGATCTTTAAATAGTAATCAGAGATTGATGGCTGTTGAGATTGTGAACGAAGAAAAAGCTTTATTGCTTGTGGGTTTGTGTTTTGCCAGAAATATGTGTTCATGTTTTACCTTTTCAGAGAGATATTTCTCTAGATATTTGACCTCTCTGAATTTAAACAAAAAAATTGAGTAAGTAAGAAAACTTACTGTCCTGAAGAACTGAACGAAACAATTGACGTTAAAAAGGCTTCTTATAGAAGGGAGCGTTAAGTAACATCAGCATTCAGGATTAGTGAACTATGTCAGTTATTATACCAGTTAAAGCCAAAATGCTTTTATCATTGTTTAAATCACAAATTCTAAATGCTCTAAATTAGAAAATGGAAGTTCACACCAAAGTAGGTCTCATCTTCATTCTCATTCTTCCAATCCTTTCTGGTCAATCAGACCATCGTTTTGATTCTTACTCTGGTACTTTTCATTAGTAGAAAAGGAAAAGTTTTGTACCATTGTATTCATTTCAGCTGTGTCAGATTATGATATGTACAATACTCGTTTGTTATGCCATTTCATTCCCAAAGCGACTGGGAGATCTTTCAGTAATTTGAAGTAGCTGTCTATTCAACCTTTGAATTAATTTCTTTATTAAGAAAAATAAACCAAATCATTAGTGACTTGGAGAGAAAAAAATAGCAATACATGATTTTCTATTTGTATTGTGGGTTTATTGTTTTTTTCTGAAATTTACATTTCCACTTCAGTTAAGAAACCTTATTTGTAGAAACAGCTGACAATTTGGAAAGATTGATAAAATGGTGAAATTTTCCAAGATGTTTGGCTTTCCAGAAGCTTAATTAGTAATGGCCAGTGAGTGCTTAAGACTGTGATATTGCATGTGTCTTATTTAAATTACTAAATGACATGTCTTAGTGAGGAGTCAATGTTTGATAATATGTTATAAAGCTTATTGTGGTGTTCTGTGACTAAAGCATTTGGTAAATAGCAGCTTTCTTGTATATATACTTTCAGAGGAACTCTGTAAGATGACTTCTTAGAATTATCAGGTCTGTCAATACAAGAACAAATGCTGTATACTGAAATATTTATGTACCTTGGCAGTTTTTTCTAAAAATGTTAGTAAAAGTCAGGGGTTTCTATCACTGCTTGAGTTCTGCAAGAGTGGACATGTAAAGCTGCAACTTGTGTTCACAACGTCCAGCTGTGATTCTTGGTCTCTGACAATACCACTGAGACTTTCTGAGGTAAGGGAGTGTTTTGCTTCCAGCAGTATCATAAAAACATTTATTTACCCATGACCAGAGGAACAAGCCAGTGTTTGTTTGTTGTCTAAATCCCATTTCAGTCCCCCAGAATGGATGTATCAGTAGCAATGTTATGTATAATGATTCTCTTAACTTTCTTGCTGCCAGACTTTGTCTCAGACTAAGTAAAGTTGACTTCGGGTGCAAAATCAAATTGAATAGCGATACCTAAACCTGCCTGGAATGGGGCTAGATGGCAAAACTACTGCAGAGCCTCTAATCCAGACCATTCTTCTCCTATTTATGTAAATCATGTAAACAGGTGCCACTTTTACGGGATAAAAGCTATTTATCCCAAAGGTAAACAAACAAATTGTTGGAATTTAGTTCAAGCACCAGGCCTTCCTATGTAGATCATAGTATTTTGTGCATGAAGTGTGCCCTGGAAAAGGTCCACAACAAGGTTTGAGACAATTAATAGTGAATGGTACTACCATGCTGACAAGTACTGTGCGTCTCAACACCCAAGTCTTTCTGATTAATGTTTTGCAGGTAAGAAGAGGCTACTGAAAAAAAGTCTTGCAATTAGAAAATGTCACATGTTTGGAATCATGTTTATTCCCCATAGCTTATCTTAAGCAGCTTTTAGGCTGCAGGTTCCTCAAGTTTCCTCTTGAATAAAGTATAAAATGCTCCCACCACTATTCACAGCATGGTTTAAATTGATGGTGCCTGGTTTAAATTGATGAAGTCAACATACATCCTGTGGAATTATTTTTTTTGTTCATATGACCCTCCATGTTAATATGAGGAAATCTTTACACCTTTGCTCAATGTAAGTGGAACAAATTCACTTGCATGAAGAGTTTGTTTAAAATTCTAAATATTAGTTATATTGTGACCAATTCAGTAACACCTCCTTATTTATTATTGATAGATTTTTATTAAATACCTCACAACCAGAGTTCCGGCTTCTGTCATGCTATTATGAACAAAGTAGATACGTACAAACCACCCCCGCCTCATGCTCTTTTTAAAAGCATTCATTTTTTTGTATAACACAGATTGAATTCCAAATACCTTTCATAGGAGTTTTTTTTAGGGAGTCCTAAAGAAACCAGGTCATGTCTACTCTGTTGATGCTGGCAGTAATCATATAAAAAGAAATTACACATTTACATTTTCCCTTGTATATGATAATTTCAAAATTAGTTCCCAGGAAACTTGCTACCCTATCTTCTAGAAAGAGAATGGAGTTGGTATAGGTAGAACAGTCAAATTTTTAAATCTCTAGGAAGGAGTCAAAATCTTTTTTCAATAGTGTATCCCATTTATGGAGAAGTAAAAGCTTAGGATATAACATGCTTTGGGCAGGACACATAACAGTTGAGTTGGTGTTAGTTCTCTTCCTCTGATGACACCAAGTTATTGGGTGTTGCCTTTTGACCTTGCTGGTCTGTAGTGAAAACAGTGCAGCTGAGGGAAACACCTGACAAATATGATTTGACTGAAGATGACAAAATCCCCCTACAGGGATGTTTAGAAGAAACTCTTGTAAGGATGTAACCTGCTCCCCAGTAAGTATACACCTAAACCGAGGCCAGAGAGCTTTTTCTCCCAGAAGGTACTATGGTTGAGTAATTACTTTAGTTTCCATGAGAGGCTAAAAGGTCTGCACTGGTCTCACTGTCTTTCTGTATTTGAGCACATGAACAAGGAATTAATTCTTGTCATAATAGTCTCATGAAAAAAATACATCTGCTGTTGCTGGGGCTTTTTTTTATATTCCTGAAAAAAATCTTCCCCTTCTTTTTCCTGTACAGCCTTTTGACATGGCTTGCTTTACATGTGTTACAATGTTACGGAGGATTTTAAATTATATTCTCATCAATGCACAAATGTCAGATTTTGTGTTAGTTAGTCAAAGCTGGCAATGGAATATGCCAAGGGTTTGGAAAACCTCAAGTCATTTTCACTTGTGAATGACTAGTTAAGTTGGGTATCTTTTTTTTTGCAAACTAAACATCACTAAGCTAGACAGCAAATTTGGATCCTGAGTAACCAAGATGCCACTTGGGATCTGCAGTCAAATACCTAATAATCCTATTATTACCAAATTGATCTGGTGGTAATTAAAATGCTCAAGATGAGCCTTTGCGGTAAGAATGTGTGATAAATAGCTGTGCAGAGTATTACTGTACAAAGAGAGTTACATAATGCTGCATCTCAAAGGTAATTCAGAAATATGGCAGTGGCTCTGTATCTGAAAATTAGAGTGGCTAATTAAAGTAAACAATATTTAAAAATGCAGAGGAATAAGGACATCACGCACCAGACCAATGTGATCAAGCGAATGCCATTTATTTCACACTGCACACGTTTTATATAGGGTTAAAGCTACTTTCTGTTGGGTAAATTGAACCTCACACCTTCTAACTGCAAATCCTAATGGGTTATAATCCATATCTCACAAGTCCAATGTTTTCGTGAACTCATCCTGACTGTTTTCAGGAACACCTCTGGAGTCCTGTGGGAAACCTGAGGAGTTCTCATGAGAAACTTCTGGGGAGTTGCTGAGAACTCCTAGGGAATGATTTCTCCTTTACCGGTCCGCAGCCGCTGTGGCCTTGCTGCTTCTCAGCTGATATTTGCCTTCAGTCTCACAGGGTCTATATAGATCTGAAGTGCTCACTTTTGATTTTTCTGTACTAACAGCATGTAAGCCATTAAAAGACTGATATACACGGTCAGTAATAGTTATTTCCTCACTCCGTAGTTTTTCTTTAGTCTGAGAGAAGATAATGTTACACTGGTTAACCCTACCAGGAGAGGTGGCCCTTGGTTTCTGAAAGCATCGTTGAAGAAATGCATTGCTGTTTGTGTTTACTCTCTTTTCCAATTGCAAAACAGAATTAATGTGTGAGTAGCTTGATTCACTTAGTTGGAAGCATTTGGGGTTATCATGAATTACTCATGGGAACTATTGCATCCAGAAAAGTTGGTTATTTCAATGTTCATAAAAAATTAAAAGAAAAGCAACAATCCTTTACAGACAAGGTATCACTGGTGGTAGTTTCAGACAGATCCTGGGAGGATGAGCCCTTGATGGGACCAAAAGATCACCATTACTCTGTTAGTGGCCTAGTAATATTTTGTATTTCTTTGTATGAGGTTGCATACAATTGCTGCTTCCTTCTCCCTCAGTTAACTAATTAGGCAGAGACCTCTGGGATGCTGTTGAAACTTTCTTAAAGAAAACTGAGAATATCCACAAATTAATGTGTAGGCTGTTTTGTTGCTTGGTGTTTCTACCAAAGGCATCCTAATTGCATGCACTGGCATTCATAGATCTATTGCATCATCTCTATCTTTCCAATAGGATAAGTTTAATTAATTGCCTAACAACTTCATGATTGTTTCTGTAGACAGTTGTTGATGAAAATGCAGAAATAACTGTTAATCTTCCACTGTGGCCATTTCTTAAATTTTGGTACCTTTGTAAGCTTAGTTTGAAATTTTTTTCACTGTAGCTTTGTATGTATGCTGTGGCACCCATTTGTTTTCTTTGGCACTGCTAAATTGCTGAAATAATTTCCTCTTTGTCCAGAAGTTGCTGGCTTTTGCTTAGTAGGACTGAACTTACAAAACCATGAAGAATAACTTCATGTTGCTTTGAAATATCCTTTAAGTTTTGATATGAGAGTTTAGAGGCTACACAGGCAGAACTGAGGACCTAACTGGGATTTAGCACTTCTGTTGCTGTATAAGAAATCAGAAAAGATCGTATCGACACTCTTACTCTATTCTGTGTTACCAGCTCTGATAATTAGTATCTTCTTTGATCCAAAATTTCAGTCATCCCACAGGAAGTATTAAACGATCTCATTTCCTCCTTCAAAATAAAAAGGAAGAGGCAGCACTGCTAACTCAAATATGCAGCTGAGATTGTGTGCCCGTGGCAGAGTGATAAGGATACTCCTTCATTGTGTCACCAAAGTGTTGCACTCAAAAATGCGTGTGTTGGTCAGAGTTCTTAGCTTTTTGGCTTCCTTGACTCCCAATAAAAAGTTGCAATAAAAACCTCTGTCTCTGTCAACTGCGGTGTTCGTAGTAGAGGAGTATCCTAGAGGGGCTCCACTTCATCCATCTTCTAGTTTATCATCCATCTACCTTAAAGCTTTGCAGTAGTTACCTGTAGTATGTCTTGCTTTTGGATATGGATAATAAAGCACACTTCAAAAATTGCCTAATGATGTTCCGTAGTCTTTTCCTTCTTCTGTCATATGCCCCTAGTGAAGTAAGTCAATAAGAAGCAAGGTGCTGAGCTGATGAAGGAAAAAGCCCACCTTTATCTTCTGTGGATATTTAGGAAATCTGTGTTTGAAGGTGTTCGCTCTGCTTTTGTCTCTCCAGCTTTGAATAGCAGTATTGATGTTTACAGTGAATTGTGATTGGAATACAGCAAAATGAGTTTATTTTATCTCCACTAGAGAGCAGTAGTAGCTATTCTGTTAAGGCCTCTCATGTATTTACCAAAATGCTGATTGTGGTGTGACAGTCAGTCCTGGATAAAATGTCATTAGAAATTTTATTAATCATCTCTTATCCTGTCACGTGTGCTCATTAAGAGAAATTAGGTACTAAGGGACTTTGGACTTCTTCCTCAAGACAAAAAAATCTACTGTATTTAGACCAGTGTCTACCAGAATCATAGTATCACTAAGGTTGGAAAAGACCTCCAAGACTGAGTCCAACCATTAATCCATCACCACCATATTCACCACTAAACCTTGTCCCCAAGTGCCACATCCACACACCTTTTGAACACTTCCACAGATGGTGATTCCACCAAATCACTGGGGAGCCTGTTCCAGTGCCTGACCACTCTATCAGTGAAGAAATTTTTCCCAGTATCCGATCTAAACCTCCCCTGGTGCAACTTACGGTAATTTCCTCTTGTCCTATGGCTTGTTACCTCGAAGAAGAGGCCTACACCTGCTTCACTACATCCTTCTTTTGGGTGGTTGTGGAGAGCGGTATGGTCTCCCCTGAGCTTCCTTTTTAACAGGCTAAACAACCTCAGCTGCTCTTCATAAGACTTGTGCTTTAGACCCTTCACCAGCTCTGTTGTCCTTCTCTGGGCACACTCCAGCCCCTCAATGTCTTTTTTGTAGTGAGGGACCCAAAACTGAGCATAGGATTTGAAGTGTGGCCTCACCAGTGTTGAGTACAGGCATACAATCGTTGCCCTGGTCCTGCTGGCCACTCTATTGCCAATATAAGGATGCCATTGGCCTTCTTGGCCACCTGGGCACACCTCTGACTCATACTCAGTTGTTGTTGACCAGCATCCCCGGGTCCTTTTCCTCTGGGCAGCTTTAACAGCCATTCTTACTCCAGCCTGTAGTGCTGCTTGGGACTGTTGTGACCCAAAGGAATGTTTTGATCTCCCTTTAAGTCTTCAATGAAGGAAAGTCCATGATTTTTGTAGCCAGTGTCTTCTTCCACTTTTTGATCTGTGGACTTGCCCTACTTCTTTGCCTTCTTCCTCTCGGTGTCACCTTTCCTTCAACTCAGTTCCAATTTTTATTTCTATATTTGCTGTAGGCAGGATAAATAGTAATTAGTTTCTTTCCTCCATACACACATGCTTTTTGCTTTTAAAAGAGTGCTGTTTTCCTTTCCTTATTCTTGTCATCTAAGCCAGAGGTTAACAAACCAGTGTGGCGCTGTAACGTCAGTGGCGATGGATGTGGGTCTCCAGCAGTGAGACAGCTGTACCTAAAGTCACTGCCAGTGGCTGTTAATGGCTCTGCTGGGTAATATAATGCTCTGAGGTGGCTTGTGTGTCGGCTGGGCTGCGTTGCCTCTGCTCAGGAGTTTGTGCTTTATAACTTGCATCTTGCCAAAGAAGGGACTGTGATGTCAGGAGAGCCATGCATGGCTGAGACCTGTCCTTACCCATCGTCTAGGGATTGGGAGCACTTCCGCTCCCAAGGCTGAGGAGATGGAAACACCAGAAGAAAGGTGTCTGTGTCCTGGAGGTGTGCTGTGGAAGGAGTCATGCTGAGCATTGCTAGTTTTCCTATGCTGTGCTAAACTCAGTCACAAAAACAGGAGAGAAGCACAACTTGGAACTGAACAACTCCTGATTCTTCTGCCTTTTGCTTTAAGTTGCCATTCCAGACATGTGATCATTGTTGTTCCCCCTATTCACAGATAACATGCTGAAGACTGAAGTGCTTCTTTTGTCTGATTTGTGAATGTGTGGTCAAAAGGAGAGACATCAATTGGATGTTGTTGTACTTGCAACACTTCATCTTTTATTGGAAGTGGCAATATGGAGAAACTGCTCCTCACACTTGTGGATTCAGGGAAGCTGGTACCTTTTTTACTTGGGTTACTTGTTTCTCAACACTTGTTCAGACAGTATAGCTTCAGACAAAACTGGCCTGACCTAGGGAAGAACACAAATGACAGCCTGTTTTAGTATCCAAAAGTCTGACTTCTGTTCTGTGCAGAATGCAGAATTAGTTCTCCGTGCTTGCCCCATCACTGATGTTCTCTGCAGCAGGCAGCTTCTGGCTTGCTGGCAGAACCTGGTGTGCAGGAGAGGTAAGGCAGCTCCTGCCAGGTTCTCAGTCCCGAGGGAAGCCCAAGGATTTAAGATCGAGTATGGCTACAGCTCCTCCCAGTGGCAGGTCTTTCTCTGCTTCTGCTTGCTGGTACGGCTGTGCCAGGCCAAGCGATGTCCTGAGAAACATCACCCCACTGCAGTTTTACAGAGGTGGGAAGGTGTCATTTTATGCCTGAATGGTTGAATCAGTAATAAGGAACGGTCCGAGTATTTATAGCACCCCTCTGGACAGGAAGACTGACACAAACATAATCATGCTCTCTCATTCAACATCACTTCATGCTGTCTCAATACAGGTTTTAGAAACAGGAAAAAACTGCTGCTGTTGTTTTACACATGCAAACCCTTATTTTTTCCTGCAGAAAATCTGAAATTCGTATTCTATCCACACAGTTAACCTCTCATCCTAGCTCTCATCATCTGGGATCGTGATTGCTTCAGCATCCTTTTACCAGGCCTTTACAAATGCAGTTTTGCTCTTGCTTTATCATCTTAGACTATTGCTCCATGCTGAATTTTATTCTTGTACAACAAGCCATTTCAAAAATGTTTAGTCAATGCTTCCAGGAGGCAGAGAAGGAGGTACCATGACTTTTGGCACCAACTGTGTTTAGCTCTATGCCAGTCCATTTTGAAATCTCTTCTGTGCTGTTTGTGTATATATAAAACTTCTATGTGTGTGTGTATATATATATATACACACACACACACCCCCAATGTGAATATATAATGCTTTGTATTGTTAAAAATTGCATAGAAATTTTGAAAATCAGTTACTCACTAGACTCTTTTGCATTTCTAATTGCACAGGTAGTTGCATTTATTGAGTTCTATTTCAGTTCTACTTACAGTATTCCCTTTCTCTTACATCCTTAATTGGTAAGCATTTATATTTGTCAATAGACTTGCACTGCAAAGTGCAAATCCTTCACCAGATCCTTGGAGGTTTTCAAGACAACTTGGTCTGAATTCAATATTGAACCATCACTTAAGTAGAAGGTTGAATTATACACCTGAGAATCCCTTAAGTCTAAAGTAGTCTGATCTTTTTTGTTTTTCTGGGAAGATTGAAAATCTACCTCTGTAGTTGGTAGTAGGGGCCAAAGCTTCAGTGCTAGAGGACTAACCCAGTGAAGACTCAAGGAACAGCTTCTACTCACCCCTATCAGTGTAGTAGAGGAACAAACAAATATACCACAAATACCCTGTGTTTCCCCATTTCTCTCCTTTGGGTGGAGTGCTAGGATGTGCTTCAGTTCACATGCACAGCAACTGCAGGAAAAGCCTCCTGCACTGACTATGCACACACTGGCCTCTTCTCTCTATGGTTGCCTGTCTTCATTTCCATTCAATCAAACAAATACTGTTTATACTTTTTTAAATGAACTTCTATGGCTTTTCCTTCTTTTGGCAGTCAGCTGTAAAGCATTAAAATATTGAGTACAGTGATAAGTTTTTAAAAAAGTCTATCAGTCTTCTCTTGTAAAAGCAAGTGATGACATTTTTTATAACAGATTTGAGATTGAAATTTTTGTTAATTAGATATTGTCAACTATTGACATAAAGGTTCAATTTTGATTATGAGGAGATGGGACAGAAGAAGATTGAAGAGACAGTAAACTCTTGAAAAAATGTAATAAGAATTTCTACAACTCCTTCCTTATTTTTACAGGCAAAAATCAAGTATCAGTCTGTGTGCTGATACATGTATGTTAATATATAGCTTTACAATGTGGTAGAGTTGACAAACCCCTTTCCCCCAATCCTTTCAGTTTTATGGAGTCATAAGGCGATTTTTTTTCATGGTGTCATAAGACGATTTAGATTAGAAGGGACTTTGGAGGTCATCTAGTCCAGACCCCCACTCAAAGCAGGACCAGCTTAGATAAAGTTGCTCGGCATTGCTATTCAGGTTAAGTTTTTAATATCTCCAAGGACAAAGATGCCACAGTTTCTCTAGACAGCCTGCTTTAATATTTGACTGCCTCTGATGTGAAACCTTTTCAGAACACAGTCAGAATTTCTGTTACTGCAACTCGTGTCCATAGTCTTCATCCTGTCACTAAGTGCCTCCAAGAAGAATCTGCCAGAGAGACTCTCTGCAAGGTTGTCAGTTACACAGAGTAAAAATATCTTTTTTTCTGTGACAGTAAAAGGCCCATAACATATGAAAGTACCTGAAATTATTTCTAGTCTGTTCCTTTTAAGATGTGAAAATTAATACACTGGACCTTTTGTACCAAGAATATAAATTTTAGAACTGGTACAGTATAAGCTGCTCTGTCTGGTATGAGTTAGTGTAGGGAGATATTTGTTGTTATGGGAGTTGTAGCTTTCAAGGGTAAACTTATTTGGGATTTTTGATATATGGAGAGAAGTTTATCTTCAGTGAAGCCAAGGGTGGGGTAGGGTATAATTACATGGAAGTACTCCTTGTTCATTGTTCTGTCTGCTGTTAAAACTGGTTTGTAATAACTTTAGAATCTATCAAGATTTTTATGTGGTCAGTGCTACTCAGTACAAGACTGGCTGAACTCCAGAACCTTTGCGTTTTGGTCCCACAGGAGATCTAAGTGTGAAAGGGAGCCTGGACATCTCCAATCCTTTCCTTCAACTGCCAGCGAGCAGTTACTGGGCTGGCAAAGCTCTTGCCGCCTTCCTGGGAGACACCAGAATCATTAGCACTTGGAAGACAATGAATGACATTTTTAAAGGGAGCTGCTCTTGGTGGGTTTGGCCAAGGGTCTCACTTACTTTGGGAATATCATCCCCTTCTTGCAGCCTCTGTGCTTTCATCTGTCCATCAGTTCTGATCCTTGTTTGGACCTCTTGTGTGCTTGTGTTATTTGGTATGTGAATTGTGTTCTTTGTTAACTTCATCAGCAATAATACTTTGCAGTAAAATGAAGGTAAGCTAAAACAGTGCACTAATTATTTCCAAAAGAGATTTCATATAAATCCATTTTTGGTGATTTGATGTGTTTAAAAGGGTGCAAAGGTGAAGTTGCCCAGCCAGTTGCCAGTTGTCTCTGGTTTAACTTGACAAGTAGCTTTCTTCTATGAATTTACCAACCCAATTTTTGATTCACCCAGTATTCTCAGTGAAAAAGTGATGGGTTTTTTAAAAAATAGCATCTCCTGTGACAGTCAGCTTTTTGTTTATGATTACTTTAAATAGTGGTAGTAACTCTTGAGTAATCAGTGTTGTTGTTGAGTATTTTTTGTTTTGTTTGTTTTTCTCCATCTTTGGAGCTTCATTTAAAAAACTTTTTTTTGTGCAATGTTTCCTGTTGCTCAAATCTTGAGCTAGATGCATTTTGAATAATTGAATTTAACTATACTTTGACTAGACTATTACCCACAGAAAGATCTTTGGTGTTTTCTAGAAACTTATTAGATACCAATTGCAAATTGAATTTATAGTTCTGTTGTTTAACTTAACACTTCAAACAACACAAATTAGTAACTCTATGTACTTTTTAAAATCCTTTTTTTCCTTTTTTTTTTTAATTTGAGGATCCACAAGTACATTTCCAGGGGGTTCTTCATGCATATTATTGTACTTTGTTCCAGAGCTGAATATCATGTAAAATATTCTTCAGCTGTCAAAGTCTGTTTCTGTAAGTGCACAGTGCAGTTAGTGATTTACTATGATAGTCAGCCCTTCATTTTTAATGTTTGTGAAGAGAGTGCTGCTGTTTGTCATCTTTTTCCTTGAATGGCCTTTAGGAGGATGCCTCCAGTGAGGTAAAGCTGAAGAGCATCTGTCATTGCCCCAGCACAGAACAACCTCACTGTTTTGATGTTGGCCACTACTTTCTGCTTGCAGGGATGGCAAAAAGGGAACTTTTGCAGGATGGTTTATGGATTAAGCTCGCCCTGGAACTGCCTGCTGGGATGGTCTTAATTGAGACAGCTCATGCTATAACAGAACATCTCTGTCTACATCGTGGACTGAACTGCTTATGAGGCAGTTCCTCAACTACAATTTATAGTCAGGCATTTTTAAGGTTAACAAACACCAATTCAGTTTGGTCAGAAAGCCACTTTTATAATTTAATTTCAGTTGCACAAAATAGATGAATATTTAATAACATACTTGCAGTTGTCTTTTTAACTGAAGTTTTGAAGTACATGCTGATTTACCTGCTACTGGAGGATGATGAAATATTTAGCTGAATATAAACTTCAATAGAAAATGATTATTTTGGATAAAATTTAAGGGAAATGCTTCCTTAAATTTGGGTGAACTTTTGAACTTAGAGAAATGCTACAGCAAAAATAAAACCTTGCAATTAAAAACTGAGAGGGGCAGGTTTTGACATAGCTACAGGCATTGTTTGTACCTAGAAGTGAATATACAATGTTTTCTGCTCCTCAGTGCCACAATATTTTGCCTAATAGGTTCAATATGTGATTGATTTGCATTGCATACGTTGCATTAAAAAATTAGGTAGAAAAATCAGTGGCCAGCAATAGAAACTGTGGAAAGCTAAGAAAATATGACTTCTAGATTCCTGAAGATAATGTGAAGTTTCTAAGGAACTTCAGCTTATCTGTTGGGCTCCAAAGTTACTGTTGCTTAGCTGGGGAGACTAATACTCAGTGCCTGTCATCACAGACTCATGGAATGGCTTGGGTTGGAAGGGACCTTAAAATCTTCTAGTTTCAGCTCCCACTCCACAGTCAGGTAACCTTCCACTAGACCAGGTTGCTTAAAGCCCCATCCAGCCTAGCCTTGAATCCTTCCAAGGATGTGACATCCATACATTCTCTGGGCAACCTTTTCCCTTGTCTCATCACTCTCACAGTGAAGAATTTCTTCCCAATATCTAATCTAAACCTACCCTCTTTTCCACTTTAGAGCCATTCTTCCTTGTTCTGTCTCTACATGCCTCTGTAAAAAGTCCCTCTCCAGCTCTCTTGCAGGCCCCCTTTAGGTACTGGGAGGCTGCTATAAGATCTACCTGGAGTCCTCACTTCTCCAGGCTGAACAACCCCAACTCTCTCAGCCTGTCATCATGGGAGAGGTGCTTCATCCTGTTGATCATCTTTGTGGACCTTCTCTGGTCCTCTTCTAACAGGTCCACGTTTCTCTTACGTTGGGGACCCCAGAGCCAGACTCAGTACTCACTCCAGGTGGGAACCTCACAAGAGTGGAGTAGAGGGGGAGAATCACCTCCCTCAACCTGGGAGGAAGAAGGAAGTTGTCATCCATGCATTTCAGGAATCTCCTGGGTTGCTCGTACTCTGCTGTGTTGTCCCTCCACCAGATATTGGGTTGGTTGAATTCCCCCATGAGGACCAGTGAACATGAGGCACTGCTACCTATAGACAAACTCACCCTGTTGGCCTTCTTGATCAGGCAGGCTGTAGCAGCACCCTGCTGCCTTCCCTTTAATCCTGAGCCATGTAAACTGTCAGTCAGCTCCTCATCTCTGCCCCAGCAGAGCTCCATGTGCTCCAGCTGGTCACTGACATACAGAGCAACAACCGCCACCCCATCTATCCTGTATGTCTTCCCTAAAGAGCTTGTATCCTTCCACTCCAACACTCCAGTCATAGGAGCCACCCTGCAATGTCTCCATGGTGCCAGTAAGATCATAGGTAACTTTTTGTTTATTCCCTTTGCTGCCTACGTTTGCACAGAGGCCCATGTTTGTGTTCAGTTGGGCCCATGGTGAAGCTGACTTACTGGCTGAAGTGGCTGGGATTCCCTTCTGGTGCGCTTCAGGTGCTCCCCTACTGACCTGTGATCCCTCTCCAAGCTCTGGGTCTCTGTTGCTGGCACTGGCATCAAACTGGTGGGAGTGGGATGGATTAAAAGTTCCCCACCGCCCACAGCTGTAGTTAAAGCCCTCCTCACCAGCTTGGCAAGGCTGTGACCAAAAATATTCTTCCCCTTCTCTGACACGTGGACTCCATCATCCACAGGAGACCAGGTTTCTCAAAGAAAGCCCCATGGTCTAAGTAGCTTAATCCCTGGTGGTGGCACCACTCCTGGAACCATTTGTTGTTTTTTCCAGGTTCAACTGGCCTTTTCAAACCCATTGGACTGGGGGGGTGGGGAAACTACCTGTGCTCCTGAGTTTCTTACTGTCATTTGCGGGGCTCTGTAATCTGTGATAGTCCTCACACACTCCTGGCTGTGTCACTGGTGTCTGTGTGACACGGTACCAGCGGAAAAGTCATTCCTAGCTATTGAAATCTAGAAGTATAATGTTTATGTAAAACTGAAACACCAAAGATCCATTAATTAGAAGGCTCCAAGGCACATCAGTTAAAAAGTTCCAAGAAGCAATGTGAGAGATCTCTTCCTGGTGTCTTGTTCATTTAACTTTTAGTCACTGAGAAATCCCATGTTTGTGCCAAACTGTTTCTGGGTTTTTTTATGCCAATTTGAAAACTTGGTGCCTAAGAGTTTTGGAATTACTGGGATTTATGTTGTGGAATGCATGAGACACAGGATGTACTAGCCATCCTGAGGAGTGGATGCAGCAAATCATAACAGCATTGCAGCTGTGATGGGGTAGAAAAATGTGAGCAAAACCAGGCTCGTTGTGCAGTGAGGGGTAGGAGAAGAAAGAAGAATAATATCCCTTATTATACCAGCTAATAAAAAGGGAGGGCGTGCAATTTTCAAGTGTATAAGTTGTTAGGTGCAAATGGCAAACGATAGATTAGTTACACTGATTAATTAACTAAAGCATTTAATTTAATTCAAGTTGATTTAGTTATGTTATGGCAGATTAAAAAAATAAGCATGAGCAAACTGTGACTTCACCTTGACTGTGTCCTTAAGCACTCTGTGCTACAACAAATGAAATAAAATGAAGTTTGTTTTGAATGGTGACTACACAAAGTGAATGATGATCAACTATTTTTATGTCCTAAAAGATCTTGTTGTCATTGTCTCCCTCTCTCCCACTGCCAACTAAATGAAAGAGAAGCAAAAGCATCTCCCAAACAACGAAAAAGAAACCAAACAACAAAACAAATCAGCTGGTCTAACAAGATCCAGTGCTAACCTTGTAGGTTTGATGTTCTTTAGTATCACCCTTATGAAACTGAGCTGGCAACGTATTGTCTGGGATGCATCGTACTAAGTGTATCACATCACCTGTGTGATGAGATGGTACAAAGATCCCATGAGGTAAAAAATCTTTTTGAAAAATGTTGTGTTGCAGGTAAACATCTTAGAATTACGTTGCTAAAAGCTCTACTTACACTATTCTGTAGTTAATAAATTATGACAATAGGATATGTAAATTATAGCATTGTTTTCTGTCTTCAGGGTCTTTTTTAATAGTGCCCTCAGATGTCCTTTTAATTAGCTCAGGGCTTTGCAGAGCTTGTAAACTTTTCTGTATGTCATAGGTCAAGGAAGATTTTTTCCTGAAGTCTGTTCAAACCTGGGTCTGGAGCAAAGATTGCCGTGATTTTAACAGGAATGATAAACTGCATGTTCTTTAGGATTGCAGTTTTTCTCATCGGCCTAGAATGTGAAATGGTTGTAATTTAGGGTTCCTGCATGTAATTGTACACTAATCAGTTCCTCTTGGTGCTGCTTTAGGGAGAAAGTACTTCCTGAAGTTTGAAAACCGGTAAGTCATATATTCTAAAGATGGCTTGCAAATTGGATGTGCTGAGACCAAGATTTTCAGAACTGTAGAGATATTGAAGGCTTTGTCTTAATGATAAAAATGAAAACTGCTAAAAGGCATGAATCAGAAGTGAATTTTGCAAGATCCTTGTATTCATATTTCTGCTTCCAATCAATTTTAAGTTATTAAACCTTACATGACTTCACATGTCTTGCTTCGTCTGCGCTGGCTCTTTACTGCTAAGTGGTTTCAGGGATGCCTCTATGTAAAGCAGTAAAGGCTCCCAGTATTTGCACTGGTGACCTCACTGTGACCTCAATACTTAATTGGTCTTTCACATCTTGATATTAATTAAAGCTTGTTAACATAGAAGAAAATAATGAGCCTTAAAACAGAAGAACTAGTAGTCATTTAGAAGTAAAATTAGTAA
Source organism: Myrmophylax atrothorax (assembly GCA_026770055.1). Taxonomy (NCBI): domain Eukaryota; kingdom Metazoa; phylum Chordata; class Aves; order Passeriformes; family Thamnophilidae; genus Myrmophylax; species Myrmophylax atrothorax. Next base: position 190,698 of record JAOXXN010000002.1, on the reverse strand, counting down.
AATCCTGCTTTGGTAATACATAATGAAAGTCGGTTTCAGATGTTATGTTGATGGCTAATTATTCTTTATTGCTGGAGTGCTTGTTCTCAGTCAGTTCTTTCTTGCTGGGGTAATACCGTGGATCCACTTGCTGCACAAATGGAAAGGCAACCACGCATGATTAAAAGGCTGGAGGGCTTTAAGCAGCACCTTAGGGTGCATTCGGCTCAAGCTTCCTTTGAGCAGGGTTCAGAATGTTTATTGCTGCAGCTTCACTCTGAGTTTTGAGTGTGTTCTCCCTGGCAAGCTGGCTCCAGCATGTCAAACCCCCTAACAATTATTTCTCTTAGATTTTGGTTACAGGAAAAGGAAGAAAAGCTACTTATTTCTCCTATTAGCTGTTTTGTTTCTTGTCCTGTCTTTGAGAAGAATTGTATCTCTCCTGTTCTGTCTGCTCAATAATCTAGTAAGTAAGTAACTTAGTCTTTAACTGTCTTATCTTACCAAAGCCCTGTGCATAGTAAGCATTAGTCCAATTTTAGTGGCAAAGAAGTGAGGAACAGAGCAACAAATTATCAGTGTACTGTATGATATGCATGGGTTTGGTTGTGCTCGAATTCCTGCTATAAACCTGCTGGCTCAAACAGCAGTGTCTCCAGCCTCCCCGGCCCCCTTCATCTCTGCTGGTCTAATCTACCCTCCACCTCACCATCCATCTCTGCATTATGTGATGAAGTGGTGTGCAGCACAGCATGGTGATCTAGACTGGCCATCTTATGAAGGGTGGCCTTTTTTCTTCCCCCATGGTTTTCATCCAAATCAATTTTCCTATTTTTGCCTGTCCAACCAGATGAACAATTATACCTCTGTATTTTCCTCTGTAAGGGAGGGAGAGGAGTATGAAACAACCTGGCATAAGTAACATTGCTGCTAAGATTGAAACTAGTGTTAGCTATAGTTTTTGAGCACTTTAAAGTAGGCAGCACTACCAAAATAAATTCTGCTGCTCAGTTTCTGAGTCTTGACTTCTAGTAGTTTTGGAGCATCTGTGCAGTGAACTAGATTTCAGAACTATTGCAGGATAAAAGTAATTATCTCAAGAACATCTAAAATGGTTGTGCAGTCTGCACAGATTCCTTTGCCAGCACAAGGCCAGGGATGACAAGGGGATGGAGACACCTGAGAGAGGAGTGAAGTACATTTTTGAAGCTAGTGTAAGTGGTTCTGCTTCAAGTGCTTATCATCGTGCAGCAGCCTCAAGTGAACTTCCCTGCCATGAGCACTGATACTGGGCTGCTCTAGCTCGGCAAAAGTCAGGATGTGGCCGTAGTGGCAGTTAATACCTCTGTGCTCGTTTGTGTTTAGCTAGTGTCTTTAATGATAGAGATTGCTTCAGTTTTACATTCTGACACACACTTAAGGCTTGTACTGAAGTGTCCATATTGCTTTTGTTCTTACTCTTGTTATTTGTGTTGTGTGGGTTAAACTCATGCATGATAACACATCAGTATTTCTGTAGAAAATAGATGGTATGGCATACAGAGGTAGGGAGAAACTAATTGTCTTGTTTTCTGTCCTTCGGATAAATTGATAAATATGTGTGACAGTTTAGAACTGATTTAGCAGTTTTTTCAGATCTTTGTTTATATCATTCTCTGATTTTGGAATGAATGAATAAAGGTAGTAGAAGAATGTGTGTTAAGATATTCAGTATATAGCAGTCATAAAACAGAACGTCCTTGTAGATTGTTCCTTACTACTCAACCCCAACTCAAGAGTAGACATACTTATTTTTGTGAAAAAGTTATGCACCATACCTAAATGTATGTAGATTTTTTTTTTAGGAGGAGGTTGATGTAAGAATGTAATTTCTGTTTATCTTGAGTTGCATTGTCTTTTTATTTGTTTCACTTTTAGAATTGAAGTTCATTTAGTCTTTGTTAAGGAACTGTGAAGTGTCCTCTAGGAAGTAGGGTTTGAAAAATGCTCACTTTCTCTGACTCTTTTTTTTTTAGCTGGAGGACACAGTTTCCCTTCTAGGATTACCAGACTGATGATCTCATACGAAAATACTGAACAGGCAAGGTGCTTTTGTTCCTCTTGCATCAACATCTGTTAATGTTTTCTGCTGTTACACGTAGTCAGCTTCTCCTATTGAGAAGCCCCAGCTTTGCACCAGAACTAACAGGGGCATAGAGCATAATTGTGTGTTGTGATGAACTTGTATCTAAAGTAAAAATAGCTTTTTAAACTTTCATAATCTACTGGTGTTATAGGCTAGCATTTTCCCATGTGATTCACTCATACAGATTGTATAATCTGCAGCTGTAACTAAGGCTATGCAGCAAGATCTGGACCAAAGGGGTAGTGAAAATGCACTTGGTAGTGAATAACAACTTCAGACAGAGTATTGCAAAAGGTAATACAGTAAATATCTTGCTTTACTGTAAGCCTGTAGGTGGAGGGTGGGGCTTGAGTTGAGAAATGGGGGACAAAAAAAAATGTTATTTGATAATGGTTCAATAATGTTGTAAGCTTTTATTTAAAGTAGTCAGTCAGCTCTGAGATTTCTATATCTTAAACAATAAAGGCCAATCCTCTTGTTTCATGCAGCCTGAAGAGCATAGAGGATTAGAATATCTTTATTGTTGTTGTTGTTGTTAACATGAGATATAGTGGGAACATTCATCTCTGTAAGGCTCTTGTGTTTCTCTCTTGAACTTTGAAATTGACTTGTAAGGTTTCTTATTTGAAATATTCTTATTGGTTAACTGAAAGTGAAGGTCTGGTTTCCTCCATGTGCAGACATGGATAAATCTCATCTTTCTTTCTTTTAGTTTGGTGTGTTATTCTTTGTTTGTTTTGGCATTTTCAAAAAATGTTGCTGAAAAACTGAATTTCATAAAGCTAACCTCTGTCTGCAGCTCTGTGAGGACCTAGATTATGAATGAGAGCAAGTTACATCTTTAAAAGAATCTGCTAATTCTGATATTGCTTGAAATTACGGTGAACAAAAAGAATTGCAGGTCTTGCTTTGTGGTGTGATTTGAGATGATAATTTCTGTATCAAAGGGTGTACTGTTTTGCCACAGAGCATTTCTTGTGTTTTGCCTGTTCTTCCCAGAAATGCACCTTGTTGGATGATGTGGTATTTTTTCCAATAGCCATGAAGGAGTGTGGTCACACCTTCCTCGTCACTTAGCAGGACCCACATGTGAACAGGCAGTGGAGTCAGTCTGCTGATATTCTGTAAGCATCAGTCAGGCTTTCATGACTCATAAATATAAGATTATGTCCCTGTTATTTCTCATCCCTCCCATTTGCCCCAGGGACACAAAGGGACCAGGGGTCAGATGCGAAGTCTGGGCAAAGTTATTTCTGGCAGTCCTACATAAGGGGTTTGAGAACAACCATTAAAGATTTGTGTTTCAGCCTTGCCAGGTCAGCGACATTCTGTTCCAAGGTTGTAGCAGGAATTGCATGGTTATTACCCTGTCCTGCTTGTGGAAAAATTACCGTCCTGTCAGTGGTGACAGTGTGTCTGTTCTGAGAAGCTGGTTGTCCTCCTTGTCTTCATCAGTAGTAATGGAAATGGGTGGCTCTGAAATTTGCAGTCAGATGGCAAGCTACTTGCTTCCTCCTTGATATTTATTACAGGCTAAGGTGTTACAGCAGGATCCCTCTTTCAGTAAGATGTCAGTTTTCTTTTACACTACTTGGGGATTTTTTCACTGCCCTTGTTTGATAAGGGGTAGCTTTCATAATTAAGTCACCTTAAAAAAGAAATACCAAGCATAAATTGATAGTGTTTCCTTCTTCAATAAGCAGCTAGCCTGAAATAAGAGCTCTGAAGGAAAGAAACATTCAGTGCTTGCACTGAGGATTACCTCTGAGGAAAATATTAACTATTTCACCACTGGGTTGTAAGTTGGCAGTCAGTTTAGTGCTTATCCCAACCTCCTTCTTCAAGTTCTAAAGAAGGAAACCCACCAGCTGTTAAAAACAGGCACATCTGTATATGTTTAACAGCTTTTATTACTTATGAGGTAATATTTTCAGCATACTGAAAATGAGTAGGTAATATATGGTAGTGTGAATTCATTCTTTACTTGAAGGATTACTGAACTCTTACAGTCTATTAGTGTATAATCTCCAGCTGTCTTCCGGTGCTGTGTGAAAAACTGTCTTTTACAGATGGTTTTTAGGAAAGAGGCAAGAAGAGAAAGGAAGTAGACACTACTCAGTAAAGCCATAAGTGCATTTGTTAGGACTGACTGGAGGAGAGGAACAACTCCTGTGCAGATGTCCCTGTATTTAGCTGTAATAGCTCCATACCTAATTTGGTGAGAGTGGTTGCTGCTGCCTGTGTTCATGACTCAAGTGTAGGCTTCCTATCTAGTGCCAGGAACCACATGTCTATCAACAGCACTACTTAAGCTAAGTGATTTTAGCTCCTGGGCCAAATGATGAATTCTGTTGTTCTAAAGCCCACTAGAAAAGGCATCCACAAATCTGCCACTAGATCATCCATCCTCACGAGCCCACACTGATTGCCCTCATTAGACTCCACTCTGTGTGAGCTAAATGTTTTATTGTCTCATATAGCTGGAAGATAATAGGAAGGACTTTCTTCTGTTTTAGAAGGTGCTGGGAATTTAACGTTAAAGGGGTGTGATTTTTACTTAGGTAGTCAGCCCAAATGGTGAGGTAAATATGATTGCTCTGAGGAGTGAAGTATAGGGAAGGTAACTAGGGAGGCAAGACCAGGGGATGGAGGATTCATTCGGCCTCAGTCAAAGAAATGCCAGTGATGTTGTGGATTTCATTCTGTTTTTGTCTCTTGCTTGTTTCCTTGCAATAAAGGCAGCTGAACACATGGAGTGAGAAAGACTTCGTTAGGGGTACTGCAGAGAGGCTGGGGGAGTAGGGAGACCAACCCACACATGGCCCTTGGGTAGGAGCAGATACAATTCTTCAAGGTTTTACTACAGTTTTCCATAGTACACAGCTCTTGTGGAATGGAGTGATTATGTTTAGAGTGCAAAATACCTTGACTCTAAAAGATATATTAAATTTCTTCCAACCCTTTAAAATTTTTTTTAGTCTATGTATGAGTATGTTGGAATAAATGTTAAGAACATTTTATTCATACAGAGAAACAATTTCTTCCTTGCTGAATTAACTTGCAATAAATATAAAATTATGTTTAAACTGGGAGTATTGTATCAAGGTTGAGACAAAATGGGTATGTGGGTCTCCCTCAGGTGTAATGAATAAATATATCTCAAGTCTGGGAGGTGATGGAGTGGTTCTTACAAAATTATAGAGGATGAGTTGGTATCCCATTGCCTTCTTTTTCTCCAACAGAGAAAGAGTCCAGGCAGATGAGAACAGCATGCCAGACGAATACTGAAAGTATGAATACAGTATGGAGTTAATGAAAAGGCAATGTGCATGTAATTTGGGCAAAGGGAGGTTCTGATTTGGATGGCTGATGATCAGGTGCCTATCCTGAGATGTTTGCCACTTCAGGCAGTTGGATATGTTGCTGCATTTCCCATAATATGCGTTAGGAAATTAGAACAGCAGTGCTGTGGACTCTCACCTTGGGGCACAGGCCCCACAGCTCCCAGCACTGCAGTGCTTCCATGCTCTTGGAAGCCAGGCCTCCACTTACATACCTGTGCTATGCTGTGCTGCGCAGGGGGAAGAGGGCAAGTCCACTGATGTCCAAAAGAGTTCAAGAAAATACATCCTGGTGTTACAGATGCTAGGGCTGTGTTTTTTCTTTTATCTCTGTGGGCAAAGCTCAGAAGAGTACCACTGCTTAGTTTTTGGAGAGACCTGCTGTTTGTATGTTTTGTTTTCCATATTAGAAAAACTTGTCATCAACAAAGCGGGGCAGGTGGGAGATGGGGGCCTTAGAAGGTGCAGCCAGTGTTTGTCCTGCATAAGCCTGCGCAAATTGCTCAGTTTTGGATCAAAAAGAGTTGTCTTCCTCTTTTTCAACTCTTTTATTTTTTTTGATTCTTCTTGTAGGGGAGAGGAAAGAATGAGCCTGAGTTAGATTACCCACTCAGCTCTCCCCACCCCAAACAGAAGGAAGGGACCTTGAGAGAAGCTGATGAAGCTGAAAACCACCACTTCTGTCACATTGTGTCTTGGGTGAAATTGGACATGCCTTCTTATATCCTTCCTATAACTGCTTTGAAATCTGTCTGTTGCAGGGGCAGCGTACTTGCCTGTTGTGATGGCACTTTTTAAAATTTCTGTGTTTTTTAATTATCTCAGACATGAGGATAAAAATACCAAAGATCATTTCCACATCTTTAAGTTGCAATCTTCAGAGTGCAGCAGATTATGTAATTTTTAAAGCAATTTGCTGTTTCTCCCAATGGAGGGTTTAAAAGTTTCTATTACCAGGAGCAAACCCTCAATTAGAAGCTGTCTTTTACCAGTTGTGCATGCTGGTGTATATGTACCAGTAAAGCAGCTTTTGGATTATGAAGAAACACACAGCTTAGGGTCACTTTATAGCACTACAAGGTCTTTTATTATTTTAATGAGATCTGTAAAATTTCATTCAGATTGCTATCATCTTCACTTGAAAAGTAATTTCAAAAAACCTACATTCTGAACTTGTGCTAATTTTTTACTATGCAGAAACAAATATTCTGACTGTATTAAAAGTTAGGTATGCATTGAAAACAGCTTTTTTTTTGTAGCAATGATTTGAGCATTAACTTTGAGGAGATTCATTCATTTGCAAGGAACTATAGCAGTTGGCCTTTTTCTTGAACAGCTTTTGAAAAGGTGGTTGCTCTGCACGTTGGGTTTATTTTCCAAGGCAGTGGAACTGGCTGCAGGCAGAACAGGGGCTTGGCACACAACACGTGGCAAGCCCTGTGGTCTCTGGTGTTTCCCACTGTCTTGGAGAGTTACCTTAAAACTTCTTCAGCTGTTGTGAAAAGTATCTTCCATCCTTCTAAACCCTTCAGAGTTGTAGCTTCTCTTGCTTTCTCTTGCTGTTTTCTAAATCTGTAACAAATAAACTTGTTGACTTTTTTCAGTTTGAGGATCTTACTGTATTATCAGGCATGGTCTATGTTTTGAACTTTGCAATAAGTTTAGAAATTTAAACTTTACAATTACTTGTATATAGTATAGTGATTTTGTCCTGATTGTGTATTACTGATAGTGTGCTATAAAGATTTGGCAAGAATATTTTTGTAGGAAGGCTTTCCCACAGCTCAAGTTGTGTTTGTTGTGTTATTTGATTATTTGCTCAGTAACTATGTTTCGTAATTTATATATTGTTTCTATATGTATATCTATTCTGCACTTTTTTTTTAGTTGGTACTTAACACTTTTCACAGTCTACTGTCTTTTCTACTCTCCCTGTCCAAGTGATACTCCGTCAAGGCTTAAGAGCATCTCTGGCTGCTTGCCTATTGAGATTTTGCATACAGGAGGGCATGCCTTAGCTTAGCATAAAATCATGTCTCCTTTGCACTTTTTTTAATAGAAACAATCTGTGGCTTGAGATTAAGAATATTGCAAGAAAGCTTTGTTAGTATGATAAATGTTTCTTCAAAACCATTAACAACTCTGCTTTGTTTTTAAGTTTGAGTTTGACCAAGTTTGTGGAAGTTATGAGAGCTAATATAATAAATATTCTGAACGGTAACCATAGTTCTGAGGATGTTATCTTCATGACTCTGCCCTGTCAAGGAGTATTATGGAGATCATTATGCGTTTAATACTCTAGCTAGAAACAGGGATGTACCAAAAAAGATTCATAGCAAGCAATTTTAATTTCAGGTGAAACATATCATAGGGAGTAAAGTTTTGCTGATAAGACACAAGAAAAATAAAAGAAACAAAATACAGTGGTAACACCAGTGTAAAATTTAAGCAAACCTGTCTTCCTGTTTTAAATGGCACTATAGGATGCTTTTGGCGGGGGGGGGAATACGTTTATTCTTCTCTATCAGCTATGTTACTGTGAGTAGGACTTCAACTCTGCTGTCCATATATAGGAAAAAATCCCTCTGCAGTAAAATTACTCTGATATTCTTAAAAATATTAGTTTATGTTGCAGATACTTATTCTGTGAGGCAGTGGCTGTCAGTCACTGGCTCTATCTGCATGCACCGGGGATCAATAGTACATTAAGGCAACTGACATGAGGAGGGGAAGAATTCATAAATAATAAATATCAGGCTGCACTGCTGGCGCTTCATGTCTACCATGAGTAATACAAATTCTAGAGAAATACCCTTGTACTTCCTAACCCTGTTAGACTCCAAACCATTATCCCAAATATTGATACTTTCCTGTAGTCTGTTTCTTGTTAAGAAATATAGCTGTGTAATCCTTAGCTACATGCTGCCAAAGGAAGAGGCTAGTCTATGTATCAGAAATACAGGTGCAGTAAAGAACACTTGTATAAGAGCTGACCTACAGTGTATGGAGAGGCCAGGATTTGAAGTAGGGAGATGTGGAGGTTGCTTTTAACAATGTCTTCTTAGCTCTATAAAACAGTAGGTGCTTCTGTAAAGAGATTTTTGTGGTATGCAGGACATGTGAAATGTTGAGCATTGGAGCATGATCCTTGCACTTTAAATCTATGTATTAATTTTTTTCATTAGCTCTCTCTGCTTCCACATCCTGCACGTTGCTGGCAAGCATGCATCAGCAATAAGACTTTCTTCACTAATGTGCCTGACATATCTCTGAAATGTGGCTGGTCAGAACTATAGCTGCTTTTTTTGGAAGTTGTTTCCTTTCGAGGTATTGAAGTAATTTCACCTGATACTACTTCGAATATTCTATATAATGTGCTCTTTCGATGAATAGCCGTGTAGAATCAGCACAGGAAGAGCAAAGTCCTTGGCAATACCAGCTCAATTGCATCTGCAGATGAGGATTTAAAATTCCATGCAGCAGACAGTACCTCCAGCAGGCGAGTAAAAGGTTACTGCATTATTTTGCTTGTTTGCATCTGTAGTCTTTATCTACGGAAGGGTTTTTTTTACCGTTCAATTTGTTGTGCATGCTTGTATATAGATACTACTGGAAATCGATTTAATAGGAACATAAATATCAAAAGGGCAGAACAAGGTGAAGGGAGAGGCTCAGTTCAGCTTTAAACCAAGGAAAGGGAGGGGGAAAAAGACAGAGAGAGAGGGAGAGTAAAGGGGAGGGGAAAGACCTGGAGAGAAATGAAGCTTTCAATGCGTTGTGAAAATGAGAAGTTTTTTTCGTGATTATGTTAATTTCAGCTGCTTTCACATCATTTGCATTTTTCTTAACCTTTTGCTAAAAAGGATGCTACTGAGAAAGCACTGATAGCTCTATAAATGTAAGTGACAATTATTTCAAGTCAGGTTATCCTGTAATCAGGTTAAGCAGTTGTGTTAATGTGAGACCTTCTACCTTCAGAAACAGTGTTACATACCACACCATACCATCTTAAACCAATTAAAATGAGCTTTTTACATTATTACTTGCATTTTTGTCCTATGGAAAGGCAAAAGTATATAGTTACTGCACCATTGTGCAAGCAAGAAAATGTTTCCATCAGTAAGTTCCTTATGTGTGTTAAACTGGGGGTGTGTGGGGGCATTGGTGTTCAATGTTGTATTTTAAGCAGAGAATACGTCTTTTTGAAGGTTAGGAGACTTGTTTGTCCAACTGCTTCTTTGAATTAGTTTTGCCTTTTTTGTTTTTTCTCGAAGTGAAGGGCTCCTCGAAGACTTTATTAAAGCTGCTTACACGATCTGCCTCTAACTTGCTTTGAGATTTGGTTGTGGTACCTTTGGATATTCTACTACAAAGCCTTTCATGCGTGTTTCTTCCTGGGTTTAAATTTTTTTTGGCTTTTCCTGATGTTGTTCTCACATAGCTTTGTAGCAGTCATTCTTATTACAGGATTTGGTAGAGCTGGGTAGCATTTTTATAATGCAATCTGACTTTTCAAGAAGACTTTTGGTTTTTTCCCCCTTTACCGGGCGCTGCAAGTAGTCAGTCTGGGACTGTAGCAGTGAGATGAGCCTCGTCATTCCCCTGTGTAACTGGGAGGCCTTACAGGGGGGTGGCAGCTCCCAGGGATGCAATGCCCTGCTGTGAGCGTGGCCAGTGTGTGTGCAGCTCCCAGGGGTGCAGTGCCCTGCTGTGCATGGCCGGTGTGGAGGTGCTGTGTGCGGCTCCCAGGGGTGCAGTGCCCTGCTGTGTGCGGCCGGTGTGTGTGGAGATGCCGTGTGCGAGCGCGTGGGGCTGTGCGGGGTGGGGCGCTCAGCTGCTGGCACAGCCTCCTCTGGACGGGGCCCAGGCCGGATAGGCTGCGCTGCTGGGGAGGGCAAAACAGTCTGGAAGTGACAGGGAAGGAACAGTCAGCAAGCAGTTTGGGGAGACTGCCATCCTGAATTGACTCCTCTCTTAGGCAGCTGTCCATCTTTCCGAAGCAGCTTCCTTTGCAAAGACGAGTAGAAGGAAAAACATACCCGTTTTTTAAATGCAAGATATTACTTGCTGATGAGACTGGCTGACTTTTTTTTTGAGAAACGTTTTTTTTTTTCCCTTTCTGTTTAGCAGTCTTAATTTCAGCCAGAGAGCTGCAGAATGAGGCAGCTGGCCAATTTTAAGTGTTTATGGGACAGTACTGGTCCTAATTTCTTTAAGAATAAACTCGTCTGATGAGCAAGTCAATGTGTGGCTGTGGCTGCAGCATTATTTCTTCTTTAATGAAGAGGCTGGGCTGTTCGACCTGCTGCTCCAATCTTCTATCTTGCAGTCATACATCAGAGCAGTTGCAGAGACTATCCATTGAATGTCTCAATCAGCCGAAGAAGGTAATTATCTTTTTAATTTTAACTATACCATTAAAGGGATGCTGTATAATTTGGATTTACATGGTAAAAAGGCAAATTTCATATCTTTTTAGCAGTTTTCTTGACCTTGCAGTAGCTATCCAATATCATTTTGCCATTATCAGGTTGTGTAGCAATAGAAATGTGCTGCAGTAATTGATTTTGTAATAGGATCAGGTGATTTACTGGATGCACTGACAACCACTTGCTTGCTTGTTCTGAAACGTGGAGCACTCTAATGGATATTTTGATTGCAGCCTCCAGTTGCTCTGAAACTGCTAGATGCTCAAAGATGTAACATCTCATTTGTCAGCCTATCCCCTTTCCTGATACCCACTTAGAATACATTAACACACGTGCTTTATGCATTCCCTGAGAATTTGGTCCATGCTAAGTGTAGTGCAAGTTTGTGCCTAGAGGCGAGTACAGAACAGTTCTTTCTGGATTGCTATTAAGTGTTGGTTTGGCTTTTTTTCTGTTAATGTATTATGCTTTGGAAGTAGAAATCTGGCTCTAATTAGAAAAAAACCCCCAAACTGTACTATACAAAGACCATTCCATATAAGAATATGGATTTTACTGTAGAGAAAGTCGTTAGGAGATGTGATCCAGTGAATAAAATTGGGGAGCTTAGTTCAGTCTCCTTTTTGGACCAAGCTGTCTTAAGCTGATGAAAGATGTTTTTAAACTCTTAAGAGTTTTTAAGATACATGGTACACCACTTATCTCCAGGTCAACTGGATATAATTTATATCTAGTTCTTTTCACTTTCAAAAAAGTCTTAAGTCTTCATCCATTATTGTGCAAGAATAAGCATGCCCTTTTGAGTTCATGGTTATGTGCCATATCATATAATAATGAACATTTAAATACACAGAAACCCGTTTAGTTATTAAAAATGGTTTTCCACTGTTGTTGCACCTATTTTGGAGTGAAACCCGAGGGGAAAAGTATTGTTTCAGGAAGTAAAAAGGTGTCACATGGACCTCAAAGTAAGAAGCAGTCAAGACATAACTTCAGTAGGCTGAAGTTTAGAGGATGACACTCTCTTTGGCTTGAGGACATCAGTGCGCTATGTACAGTAGGAGATTGAATAACTGATGGCTAAGATCAAACACATAACAATTTCTCAACTGCTTGTATATAGAGTGATTTCAGTGGCCTGAAGTAAATCAAGGTGGCTGGATTTGAAATTGTAGAACCTGATTAAAATTAAACAAAACTCCAAAACACTTTCAGCCAATTCTCACTTGATAAAAATCAGTGGGCAAGAAACATTTGATTTAAACCAATGGATTTTAGTTTTGTTTTCTACTTATACCTCAGCAAAGGTAACGGAAAGAAAATTGATTCTCACTCATAGAGTCTATTACACCTTTTTCCTAATAAGGAGAATATACTATTTCCATGCTGGTTCCTGTAGTGTTTTGTGGACATTCAGATTTTTCTCAGCTATTTTGTTTGAGTTTGTTTTTGTTGGAATTTTTTTGTTTTGTTTTGGGTTTTTTTGCATTGTGAAATGAGCATGAGTCCTTTTACAGAAATAGGTTTCTATCTCACCAACGTAGACATGTGAAAAAAACCCCAAATTTCTAATTCTCCTGTGTACAATATGCTTTTTCAGTCTGAAAGAACTGATGATCATTGTGTTGGAGTAGCGGAATGAGCCCAAGCATGGGTTTTTGAACCTGAAGAGGAGTAGCTTTCAAAGGTGTTGATGGTGGTAGGGGATAGCAATTCCCTGAGCTCTGGTTGCAGGATTTACTTAGTGATTACTTGAGTTCAGTGATTTGACTTTTAAAAAGGTGTATGTGGAGGCAACAATCTTGCAGCGTTTCAGCTGTTTGCTTTAAATTGCCTAACAGGCAATAGGAAACCCAACTATTAGCTTAAAACAGAGAATAAATAAAAATCAATTCCATTTAAAGGAGTTAACTTGATGAGAAAAATAAGCTTAAATAGTTTGCTTTTACTTTGTTTTTATTTTTATACAGCTTTCTTCAGGGAGGTTTATACTACATGGAAATTTTGCCACCATGTCTTATAACAGTATTTGCAAGAAGGTGGATGAGATCTACTGTGCTTTGAATAATAAACACAGTGATAAAGAGCTAGTGAAGTAAGTTCTGAAGTTCAAGAGAAAAAACTTTGTTAATCAGTGACAAAAATAGTTGGCAAGAATTTCATTTTTTCAGAGAAAGCAGAAATAGGCTTTTTTTGTAAAAAAGTGTTTTGTGTGCAAAACTGCTTCAAAACATAAAGCTGCATGAAAATAGCTCAGGCAGGGAAGAGGAAAGGCTTTTCTGCTGAGAGTGGTATCATACTGAAAAGGCAGTAAACCCTGTCAGTACATGCTGCAGGAGTGCTGTTGCACTAGTGGGGCAGAATGAGTGATAGAACTAATTGAGTAGTAGTATCAGAATTGTTGAAATTGGACTCAGCAGTCTGAAAGTTCAGCTGGAGTCTCATCAAAGTGTGTCCAGCACATGCTGGTGACCCTCGGGTAATGTGGTGCAAGGTGCTCTTGCCTTGGCCACCCACTGCGGCCCCTGTGTTGCCTCCTGGCTCCTGCTCCGTGGGTGCGACCGGGGTGGATGGGGCAGCTCGTCCTTACGTACAGCAGCATGTTACTTTGGGTCCTGACTCCTCCTGGTGCTCTAAATAACTAAAGCCAGCACTTTTCCAGATTTAAAATGAGTGTTTCTCTCTTACTATTCAGCCAGAAGAAATTTGTAGTGGTAACCATTACAATAGTCCTGAATAGAATTAGTTCTCGCAAGAAATTGTAATGAGAATGAAACTTCGAGTGATTGAAACAACAAGATAAACATTATAGTAATATTGTGTATTAAAATTGTATAGAAAGTGGCTTTATCTTAAATGGTACATTCACTGTTCTAAATTAACCTTGGTAATTAGGTCTCAGCATTTGCCAAAATTGGTTTAATTGTGCACGCCATTTAGTGAGATGATTTTGTAGACATAAAATGTTGTATGTTTAAAGTGACTCCCAAAATGTCACCAAAAGGAATCTTGCAACAAATTAAATGCCTTTTATTTAAAAACAAAACAAAAAAACACATGGGACAATTATATTGATTTTATAAAAACCAATGCTGCTGGTATAGTTTTTACTTGTTTTAACAGAACTGTTAGAGATGTTTCCTGGAGAAATACTGGCAAAATGATATTTTATATGATATTCAATTTTTAACCAGCCTAGTTTAATTTGATTTTGTTGAAACGTGATAGTACTAGGTTTTTGTGTGTATGGGCTGTTTTGCATAAAACCGTTCCAGATTCCGTGGGACCCAGAGCTGTTACCAGCTTGCTAACAAGCATTCACAATAGGAGAAACCCCATACTTCTGTTTACTGATCTCTTTGCAAAAAATGTAGTAAAGAAATCACTCTGGAACACTTTTGAAATATTTCAGTCTTTTGTTTGGGAAGTTCTAGTATTTTCTCTGTATTTTGGAAGTGGAGCATAGACCTTCATTCTCTTCTGGCTTAGCATTACAGTGATATGGATAGCACCTCGATAAAGAGTTGGACATGGGACACATACATTGTAATGCCACCATAGTAGAAATCCTATTTATAGTGGCATCACCAATCTCCACTAGTAGTTCAGTCTCCCCAGCTGGTGTGGGCAAGGGTGGTCTGGGCTTCCACTTGGGCAGTGCTTGCTCTGGGGAGCAGGTGGCTTCATGGAGAGAGTGGCCAAGCAGGGGAGCAGGTCTGGAGGTCAGGCTCTTACCTGGGATGCTCATTGTCTGTGCCAAAATGGGATGTGCCTCTGAACTAGAGCAAGAGTAGGTGAGGACAGAGTGTGTGCTGAGAGTGCAACATAGCTGGGTTGAGTAAGTTATTTCAGGTGATTCTAACTAATGGAACAGGGTTGGGATATTGGCAATCAGCAGTTTGTTTTGAATGTAGAACTGTGGGGTGAAACTCTCTCTAGTAGTTTGCAGTGAGTGTGTTGCTATTTGTGAATGCCTGTGTAGCTAAAGACAAAAGATAATGATCTTCTAAAGTGGGTTTCTCACTCTCCCTGACTTTCCATATCAGTTGAGGGCTTCTATATGTGATTACTTAATACAGAATTGACAAGCTTCATTAATAGCTTCCCCCTCCTACTCCAGGTGATTTCAGTAGGAACAAATACTAGGTCACTGGCAATTGCAGATCATTTTAAGGTCTCGTCTAAACCTAACTTGAATTAAATCCAGAGTGAAATAACAGGACCATGAAAATGGATGCATGGCATATCTTGTACCTCAGAATTTGTCGGACACACTTATTTTGTAAGAGTGGGAATGACTGTATGCTTAGATATAAAGCCATCATGTCAAACTGGTAAAGTATTAGTAGTGGAGAAAAAATATTAAAAAAAAAATAAAAATTGACTCCTGCATGAAGTTGAAGGAAGACTTGAGGAAGGTAAAGATGGGACACTAAGGGGAGAAGGAGTAAGTTATAAGGAACTGGAAACAGGCAGGTATTCTATTGGAAGGTGGAAAACTGCTGTAAGCCACTTTTCTGACTATCTGTGTATGTATGAATCTTGCACAGCTGCTAATCAGATTTGGTTTTGCTTTTGCAGATAGCATGCAGTGTGTGTGCACTTATACACACACAGGTGCTATAGCTGGGATTTATGTTTTCTTGTTTGTTTCCTCTTGCCCTCCAAATTGGTATCGTTAGAAATTTATTATGGGATCTGAATGTCAGATTTCGTTCCTTCAGAAATATAATTTGTGATCAGCAAATTCAGCATTTTAGATAGCAGTTCTAATGTGTCTAAAGGGAGCCTGGTAACTCCCATGTGGCTAAATGTAGCTCTGCTAAGAATAATTTCTTGAAAAATCTCAAAAAATAAAAGCCTTCTTTTTGGAGAATGAAAAGAATATATAAATCTAGATGCATCCAATAAAAAAAAAGAACAGTTATATCGTTTTAGGTCAAGACCTTTAGTAAATTTAATTCTTCTTCTAAATAGATTTTCATTTTTAGATGTTATATTGTACAGATACTGAAGACCAGAAGTTCCTAACTTCTGTTTCTTGTGGAGATACCTCCTTCCCGTATTTTGTGTATGGCACAACAGAACAAGGAACATGCCATGAAGCAGTTCAGCTAGGCGAGCAGATATGTATTTTTGCTCTTACTTGGCTGTGCCATCTTACGTCCACTTTCTGTGTTAAGAGGTTAGTGTAATTATAAAATAATCGAAGACAGACGTCGCTGAATTCCAAAGGATGACTGTATATGATTTTTCTGAATGAATGAGGATTTATGGGGTGGTTTTGTTTGTTTAAGCTGGTTGTTCTCAGCATAGGTGGGCTGTTCTCTCTGCCAGCAGCTTAACAACGGAGGAGTCTTGCAGACTTATGGGGGAGAAACTGGAGTTGTGTGATGTTACACATTCAGAAGAGAAGTTCTGCTGTAATCAGCACGGTGGAGAGGGTAAAATGGCCTGTGAATACTCCAAGGAATATGTTTAAATAGCAACAGACTTCTTCTTTTGAATAATTGGACAAAGAACCTTCCTTCGTGGTGTTTGAATCAGGAGACAGTAGTGAGGATGCAGAACTGAGAGGGAGGAAGCCTTCCCTGCATGGGACACAACCCACTGTGCCAAGGAACTGAGCCAGGGGAAAAAGAACAAATAGATTTCTAAGGTTAGAGGCAATATTATGATTATCTAGTCCAACCATCTGCATAGCACAGCACAGGATTGCAGCCGTGTTGTAACGACAAGACTTGAGGTTCAACTCTCACAGTATTCAGAGCTAAATCTAGTGCTCTATTCTCTTGATGCAGGCTGTTCTAAAACCCTCATCTGGCATTTGTTGCATTGTCATCTATTAACTCTTTAAAGATTTTATATTAGTATTCTGATTTTCCTTGGTCTTTGTCAAGCTAAAGTAGTTTTTTGTTGTGTGTTTTTTTTTTAAAGAGCACCACTTAAGTTATTTCCTGCTGTTGGCAAAACAGGAAAAATGACATCCCAGTAAACATGAACATTTTGTGGTAAAATGCTATTATTGGTGTCAGTATTGACATTATCAGAACAGCAATGTAAGAGGTAGCAAAACCTTTGCAATGTCCTCTTGCTCAAAGCTGAATTTAGAAAAAAAAGTTCAATTTCAGAAATAAATGAGATTTCCCAAAAGTTGTAATTGGGATGGTTTACCAGAACGATGGAGTATTTTGTTCAGGCTGACATCACAAGTCTTGATTTGAGTACAATCACTTTCTTAGAAATGTTATTACAAGTGCTACAGCACACACAATCCTGTTAATAATATTAAAGACTATGAGATTCTGGGATTTGAATTAAATATTGTCAATTTTAATCAACCAACTTTTCATTTAACATCCTAATAACTCTCACCCCAGTTACCTCCTTCTCCAAGGTTGCCTTTTACTCATTAAATTGAACAAGACAGCAATGAGCCATGGAGAGGGAAGTGTCATCACAGCAATAGAGATCTTGAGCAGTAATATCACTGGAGCAAAACTGAACATGCATGCTTGTCCTGGCTGGTTTGGAAGGCCCTCCAAGAAACTTCTTACCTACTGGTAGCTTAATGTCCCTGCTGTTCCTGTGATTGTTTGTTTTGCTAAGTACCAGACTTTACTTTTTGGGACTCTGTGCTTTGACTTAGAACTTACTGACATTCAGCTGTGGGAGAAGCTGTTCAGGGACACATCAGGAATAAAGCTCATGCAGTATGAACTGTTCTGGTCATTCTTGTAACACTTTCAGTTGCCTTAAAATGTCTTTAATCTTTAGGCTCAATGATACAGTCTGCTCGTTGTTTTAGTAAAGTAATTGCAAAGACTTTTTTCTTGTACATTTTGTTAGAGATTCTGTGCTGAAGGTTTCAAACAATTATTTCCTCAGTACTGTTTTTATTCCAGGTTTAACAGCATTTACTTAAGAATCTTTGTAGTTATACTGTAGTCCAAGACAGAGACACAAACATCTCAGGTATTAGTATGTTATGCTTGGTGTACTTAATATTAGAATCAGACTGTCAGTTTAACAACTTGTTCTCCACAGAGTTCAAAAGATAAATATTTTATATTCATAGGTGAAATTTTCCTAATTCCATAAGAAGTCTCTTTTTTCCTTTATCCTCCCTATCGAGATGTCACTGATGAGATTGTATTGATCCCCTAAAAAGGTTTGTGGTGAAGCTTTTTACTTGCTGTAGGCTTTTTAATTATAGCTGTGCCAGTTTGCTGCACAGAACTCTGTAGTTATGGTTGTGTCAGCACTTACATATGAAATCTCTTATTTTTATCAGTGACTTAGTGCTGACAGTAAAAAATTGTTTTGAGGAAAATCATAGCAAGATCTGAGCCTTCAGGGTGGGTCAGTAAGAGTTCACTATATTAAAAACTATTCAGATGAATCTGAGTTAATGAAAGGTTATAACCTTCTCTTTTACACAGACTCTTTATGTGTTCTTGCAAGTACTGGTTTATTTTTTTTGTTTGTTTGTTTTTTAGGCTTATTTTCTTACTTGAAATACTGTCATTCAGCATCTAAAAAGCAGCAGAATTTGATGCTCTCATTTCTTTGGGCATCTCTAAGGATCTATAGTAGTTCTTGAACCTGCCTGCCTCTTTGTCTTGGTTCCCCCCTGCTTCCTCCTTCCCTTTCTCCCAAGCCTGCAGATGCTCTGAGTGGGCAACTTAACAAGAATGAAGGAAGGATGGCTGTTTTCACTGCTGTTCTGTTTGTATATTTACTGAGTGTTTGATCCCCCATGAGAAAGTAACCTGTGCAGAGTGGTATTTTCTCTTTACTTTACAAACATAAAGCTGCTACTGTAGAAGAATGTTACTGATATTACAGACTGTTGTATGCTGGCTCACAGCACAGAGCTATTCCCTAATGATGGGAGCCTGAATGAACAAGAGCTTGTTTTTTTCCTAATGGTGGGATAGTGATGGGTGATGGTACCCTTTGCATGAAAGGGTGATGGGTAGAGCACTTAATGCCAGATTCAGTTCCTGCCTGTCCCTGCAAGGGTGTGCACACCCCTCTCTCCCTTTGCTAGAGGAGTGTTGAGAAATCTATTGGGTGGTGGCATCTTCCAGCTCCGTTGTGGTGTGTAGGCCATGGTGTGATCCAGAATGAGGGGAAAAGGAAGGCAGAGGGAATATGATTTTCTGGACTTGGTGTACTTGCCCTGAGTTTGGGGAAGAGATGCCTGAGTGCCAGAATCTGTTTCCTGTGTTATTTCTACATCTCCCTCAAAAATTTGACAACTATACAGAAAGAGAGGAACTAAAATACAGCTTTCCCTAGAAGCTGATATCCTTCTCTTATTCTGTCCTGTTGTCTTAGAATGCTGTACTGAGAAGAAAGAAGTGCTGGTTTAAATTTCTCTCATCATATTTTGCTCTGATAATGTGCATGTACATGTTTCTTCATTTTTCGTTTGAGTCTGAGGTACAGACCTTGCGATGTTTTGGTTTTCTTGTTTTGTTTGTGGTTTGGGGACAGGTGTTAGCCTGGTCATCAGGCCCTCCTGGGATGGGAAGATGCTAGAGGATAAAGAAATATAACCAGCACAGGCAGCTGTCGATGGGTACAACAAATAAAAAGGAAGAGATGCAATGCTCAAAACACTAAATTTGAAGAGTCAGAGTTGTCAGAGTTTGAAGCAGAGCTGTGCGACACTGCTACAGATACAAGCCTGGATTTCACATGAACTTGGTGTCACGGTGAAGTTCAGTGTAGCTGTCCTTGCTGGAGTCTGTGCAGGCCTCTGACAGAACCCTCTTTCACCTGTTTGTCGCTAAGATAAAACAGCTAACTATGAAATGTACATACATAGCATTGAGCAACCTAGAAAATATGTATAATAAAATTGATTCTGGAAACTTCCAGTGTATAATGGGTAGGAAAACACCTCACTAAATACACCTTGTTTGGATTCTGTTGGCATGTTGATAGACTTTCATAGACCTTGAGGGCAAAAATTGGTGTGTGATGCATCTGTTGTAATCCATATGAAGGAAGAAGTTGGGCTGATAAGGCAATGATGTTTTTGATCCTTTATATACCTTTCACTTTTTCAAAGCCCTTTTCCAGGGAAGTAAATGCAATAAACCTTGCTTT
Organism: Myrmophylax atrothorax; assembly: GCA_026770055.1. Classification (NCBI taxonomy): domain Eukaryota; kingdom Metazoa; phylum Chordata; class Aves; order Passeriformes; family Thamnophilidae; genus Myrmophylax; species Myrmophylax atrothorax. The sequence goes on along the minus strand of JAOXXN010000002.1, from coordinate 170,704 downwards.
AAATAAATGAGGAAACAGACGCTGAAAGTGAAGAGGCTGAAGGTCCCTCTTCTGGCCCTTGGCAAACCTGAGCAGGGAAACCAAGTCTCCTCAGACTGTATTCAGCAATTTTCCCACTAGGTTGTATTTTCTCCACATAGTATTTCCTTTGTGGGAAAAGCACAGAGAAAAGTCTCAAGTGACTGACTGCAAGGTGGCAAAACATTTGTAGGGGTATTCCAAGTTCCTTAAAAACGGTGATTCTCCTTCATATAGCTGGAGAAATAAGGCACAAAGAAGATAGAGACTTGCCTAAATTTTCTCACCTAGAGTTGGGGTTAAAAATCAGAACTGTTTCCTGTCATTTTAATGCATTTAAGAAAATGATCTCTGTAGCCTCTTAAGACCTTATTGCTTCATTTCTTTTGTGGCACATCTTCACAAGTTTGTGTGTAGCATCTCTGCCAGCCGTTCAGAACTGTGTGCCAAGTAATGCAGCTGTCACTTGATTATTTTTTTTCCCTCAAGCTTTTTGGCTCCATCTGCTTGTCTGGTCACTTCCATTGTTTGCTTTCCACTTCCCACTGTGCTGCCTCCCAGATGCAGAGTTGTCAGTAATAGTCAGTTTGTACCTTCTCCCTGCTCCCAGTCTCCCCAAAGGATGCAGATTACACCTTTCCTTCCTCTAAATGCCTATGCCCATACTCAATTCAGGATGGAGAAGTAGAAGAGACTTCCTGAACATGTCATAACTAATGTATACTAATGCATTTTCCATCTGCTTTCTACCCACAGCTTCAGCTATTTCTCACAGTATCTGTAGTGACAACAAAATATTTTCCTTGAGCGGGTTTTGGTTAAGTGGCATAAATTGAGGAAGAAAGGAAACAGCCAGACAACATGGACTGAAGGATAAGTACTGGAGCTGGGAAAGGAGTTCTGTAATTTATTTCTCTTAAAGGTGTAATAGCCCCTAATCTTGAGTGGTAATTTACTGATGGAGGATTGGTCACTAATTATTTTTTCTACTGATAAAGATACCTTGCTTAACATGAGCAATTGAAGCTCCTAACATGTTCAAATCCTGTTGCCAAGTTGGTGCAGAGCATCAGAATTAGTGTGTTGCCTTAAAAGTCTGTAAAAAAGACTCCAAGCCAAGTTTTTGTATGAGATAAGATAAAGGGTAGTTACTTTAATGAGCACACCAGCTCATCCAGGAATACATAAATGCGCGCCCCCCCAAGCTTTAATTTCTATAGATTTTATGATATAATCTATCCAATCACGACTTCACCCATGTCCAGTTCCACCTCTGTCCCCTCCCAGTTCCCACCCCTTGTTGAATTGGGGCTGGGGTCGTCGGGACCCTCTTCTTCATCCTCCTCCTCCTCCTCTTCGATGTGCAGAGGGCTTCTGGATGCTTTCCAAGGCTTTGGGTCACTCTGCTCTATGTTTGTTCTCCCTCTGATATTCCCCAATCTTGTACCTTGAGGAAAAGACTAAACAGCTGGTAGGTCTTAGCTGTCTGTTCTGGGGCAGGGGTAGAGATAGAAGGACCTTAAACTTAAACTATTAGAAATATTAAACCACTAAAATATACTGTGCTATTACATTCCTAAAATCTACAAAATATGAAAATTGAAAAGCCAAAGACCTCTCCGGTATCAGCCAAACATGGGTCTTGGCTGTGGTTGCTGAGGGCACTTGGACCCTGCTCCACACCAGCTTTGAGGTTCAAGCAGGGCTTCAGGAGTAGTAGGAGGTTTTCAGACACAGCTGCAGGCAGATCCAGATCTTCCAGGTAACTTTCAGGTGAACATGAATTTCAGGGGTTTATTTTAGCTGAGATAGCTGACATTTGAGTGAGTATATTGCACTGCATTTGATGGGTGGATGGATTTGACGGGTGCACAAGAGCAACCAGGAGCATATGGGCTCATGGGCCACTTGCCTTCAGACTACTCTGTACACAGCCTGCACACGACCTCTCCCTGTGTGCTTGACAACATGCTGCCAGATGTACTTGGCTCACAAACACCATGCAGGACAGCCTTTAGCTGTCCCTGGAGCTCAGCTTTCTTACTTGCCATTAAATCAGGGTAGAGTGGTGTTAAGGCCAACCTTGAAGCAGCCCCCATATCCAAAAGCAAACGTATCCTAAATCCCGATTTGCATCCTGCCTTGGGGCTTTCAACCTTGCCACACTTACCTCTCCTGTTCAGTTTTCTCCTGTGTAATCTCTCTCCTAATGGAGCAGTGAGTAGTTTCTTAACGAGAGAGGAGGAGAAACAGACACTGGCTTTTAAATAGGAAATGTGAGCATAGCAGGGGTGCTCAAAGCTTGCAGGATAGTATGTAGCTGAGCTAATGAGACTGTCTTACCGCTTTCATCAGCAGCTGGTGATGTTGAAAGATGTTCTAAGTATGTCTTGGAGCTCAGTGTTAACCGTATGAGGTGGGTTGTTGTGTGATGGGGTGACTGGAGGGATTTGTTACATAAATCCCTTTACCTTTATGTGCTTAGGGATGTTTAACTGCAGTGTCTCAGCAATACGGTTTGTAAAAGGTTTGTATTATCACAGGATCAACCTTCATTACAATTACTATTATCTGTAATTATTTTGTGTGTGATAAGAAATATTTTTATATTCCAGACTCAGAGACCATTAAAAATACAGGTGTCTCGCACTGGGTTTTTTAGATTTTTTGATTTAGGTCTCCTCTATTTAGGTCTCCCTTTGCTTCAAAGTGTTTTATTTCAGAGGAGTTGTGATCAAATCTGCAGTCCGCCAAAGCAATGATTCAAAAAACACCCCTTTTTTATATTTCTAACTTATTCTTAATTCTAGTTTGGTCATATGTGATATCAATCTTAGCGTTGTCATCTGTTTATCAGAGGTTTGCTACCTGATTAGAAATGTTACAGATACAGAAGGGAAAAAAAATCTCTCCTTGAAGAGATCTTCAGCAGGACAGCAAAGCCTCTAGATGGCAGAAGTGCACTGCACAAAACTCCAAACCTTAATTAAGCAACAAGCTGCAGAAGGGTTGTGTGCCAGCTGTGGGGAAAAGGTGCTCTGATTATTGACTGGTCCACTGACCTCTTCCTCCTCCTCCAACTTTAATTGCTGCTCCAGATGATCTGTGCATTACTGCCACACAGACATGATGCCAAACTGAGTCTGAACAAGTTTGCTCATGGGTGTAGTTTTTGTCTTTCTGCAAAGTGACACTGCGTCTGTTTTTTTAAAGGTGAAGTGAAATGCTCTGGCAGCTGGTACTATCTGGAGTTTGGGATGACTTCTGTTAGCAGTTAATGCTGCCCCTAAAACTTCACAAGGAGCTCCATCCTTTATGAGGCTTCATGACTACCCCTTGGGAGGTAATTGGTAGTCTGCAGTCCTTTCAAAAATAAAATCTCACCCTCTGTGAAGGTGGGCAGCACACATCTTAAGGTATTTTTAACTTAGAAATAGTGCACAGAAGTTTCAAGTGCCTTATCAGTCTGATAGAATTGTCAGCAACTCCTATTGTAATCAGTTACACAAGAAGAATCCAGTAAATCCTTCTGAAGCACAGAGAAGAAAATCCTTGTGTAAATCTGAGGCTTAAGCAGTATTAATGGCTGACACATTGCTAAGTTCTGTGTCTGTGAATACGGTTACAGCTTGGTCAGGATCCCTCTGCACAGTCACCTTGAGAGAAAACCCAACTGCTCAGGTTTGTGTGATGCCAGACAACTGAATGTAGATAAAAGTCCAATTTCTAGCTCTGAAGTCTTACACCTTGGTCTGGGTAGGAAATAATTTGAGATTTCTGAGTATTTTGTTTCAAAGGAAGGCCTTTTGATGTTGACTTTTGGTTGCTGGTTAAAAGCAATTAAATGGTACTCAAAATACTTGGATGGGTCTTCAGTCCACCATATGGCAGGCGTGTCCTAACCTTGAGGCAGCTACAAGGATCAAATACAGTCTTTGTTGAGACTTCACTTGGTATTAAATACACACCAAGGGCTTGAATCTTTTCCTCCCTTACACATGCTCAACAAGCCAGATTGAGACCCATCCCATGATTGTATGGAAGTGTGGGACACTCGTGAAACTGAACAATCCTGGTGTTAGTTCCTGGTCCAAAGCAGAAACTGGTACCCAAGGCAGTGCCTGGCTAATTTTGTTTTGGAATTGAAAACCGAGTTAGAAATTTTAGAGATGTGCTGTCTCTGGTATAGGTGACTCTTGGCAGCCTCATGCAGTCAGCAGGACTGAAGCCACTGGGTCTTCTCTTTCTAAGCTGTCATTTGTACTTCAAGCAGGAGATTTCACATTTTAAGCAAAGGACCTCAATGCTTGGCTTGAAGACTCCCAAAAGTATTGTAACCAGATGTGTGACTACAGTAAAGACAGATATACCCAATATAGCTGCTAGGCAGCAGTGAAGATGTGGCAGCACAATTTTGAGTGTAGCCAAGCGACTCAAGTAGCTGTTATTAGCATTACTGTCTAGATAGAAGCTTCTGTCATTATTTCTTCCTGCTTCTGCAGCATTTATACCGTTTGTCCTTGTTCTCAAGATACCAGTGCTAATGACAGGAGACAGAATTGTTTATCTATTGCATCTCACATTTTTTCAACCACACTGAGCATTAAATCAATGCATCATCACGAGGTTTGAGGGCTGCCAGCCAATCCTTCAAGTGAGAAATAGAATCAATAACTTTGCTGTATTTTATCAAAACCAAAGATCTTTGCATATTTTTAAACTGATCCAGGCTTTAGACCTGATAGGCTAGAACTTGGGCAATCACAGGGTATCTACCCAGTTTTAGATAGACTTGTCTTCATGGCTGTATACTCAAGGTATTTTCTCCAGCCTTGCATTTCAAGAATAACTGCATGCCAGGGAAAAATGATCTTTTTTTCCAGGTAGTCTGTGGAGGGCACAAATATTTTAGTTCCTTGAATAGATTCTCCATGATTTACTCAGATTCTCATAGAGGTACTGGTAGACACAAAAGTTTATACTGTGTGTTGCATTTCTGCTGGGGAAAGTTTGCATTGCAGACAGCTTGGCCAATGTTTAATAAAATGCCTAGTGCTCTGTAGTGATAAAACTAAAATCCTCAATCCCATTCACATTTAGAGGACACTTGAATAGCTGTTACTTGAGGCTTGATTTAACCTGAGAGTTTGTGAAAAGAAACACATACTGTATTTTTGGCAGCATTTGATAGTTTTAGAATACTCTTCCCTCTGAGAAACTGTCAAAACACATAACATCCAGAGTGAGCAAAACCCTTGAAGGGCTGGAGGGTGTGTTGCCTCCCATTAATGGCTGTGAAAGTGATTCAGAGCACTCACAGTGAAACAAGGCTGGGAAACACAGGCAGGATGGCCCCTTTGATCTGCTTCTTCTGCTGCCTTTCAGAAGGTTGTTAGGATCTGTGGGTTCTGGTTGGGTATTTAGCTTCTGTGACTCCTCAAGTTCACCCCTATTCAGATTACAGTTTCTTAACTTCCCTCTTAAATATGTTCGTTGTTTTGTTCTTGCATTTTGTTTGCTAACTTAAGCAACTCTTCCCTGGTTGAGCCTCCCAAGATTTTATTTTCTGGATTCCACAGAGCCAGCCTTCCTTCTGAATCAGCACATCCCAGCATGTTAGGTGTAGGAGGGAGTGAGTCTGAGGCTGGAGATAGCCACAAAAGCCTTGGGAAGCTGCACTCAGGTTCTGCATTTTCTGATGGGTGTCCTGGGGCTTGAGTGCAGCCACACACAGAATGGCCAGTTTGCTGGTTTGAAACCTCTATAGAAACCTGGACACAGGAAAAAAAATCAGGCTGTATTGTACTTTCAGAATTTCTTTTCAGAGTCCAGAGACCAGTCTGAGCTTCCTATTTTCATACTGACATCCTGCTGAGGAATTAGCTCGGGGTATTGACAGGCTGTTTCTGCAAACACGACCCGCAGTGCTGCTGCTGGTCCCAGCAGCAGGATGACAGCTTTCCTGGAGCTGGAGCAGCACTGTCACGCTGAGCCCTAAAGTACATGAATATACAGAGATAGAGGCATGTCCCCAGCTTCCCAAAATCCAGCCCTTCAAATAGGTGCATAAATTTAACAATTTCTTTACACATGGAGGGATTAATATTTTCCACTATCTTATATTTAAATCTTTTATTAATTCACAGGTAAGCAAACCTCAGGAGCAACGTTACTCCACTGGTGTGATATTAGTAAAGAGATATTTAGACAGAGAGAGAGAGAGAGAGAGAGAGAGAGATCTTAGATGGAAAAGGTCCAGTACCTTCTTGAATGTTACAAAACTAAGTATTTCATGATAAAGTTCTCTTAGCTTTGGCCTCCATGTGCATGTAACTAATTATATATAATTTCCTGTAAAATTATGTAGTATATACAGGTGATACCATTCTAAAGCCTGTTTTGATGCAGACTCTAGTCTTTGTCTGCATGCAGAAGAAATGATGCTTACTTAATAGACAAACAGACAGGCATACAAAACTTGGTCTTTCCTTCATTATCCATTAAGTGATATTATTCAATACAGGATATTATTACAATATTTTTGTCAAACTTTCTTTTTTCCCTCTCAGCACTATAGTATGTGAACACTTTATAAAAGTTCAATAGTTTTTGTCACACTTCCATGAGGTTAGGACATGCTGTAATTCTCATTTCAAATGAGAGATCAAATCGGAGATTTTAACACCAAACCTGTTAATGATTCTCCATGCCAGCTTGAGAGGGAGAACAATGTTTTTCTTCATGGTGTGCAACAGTAGGTTGTAGTGAGTAGAGCTACTCACATGCCAAGAGCTCTGCTGCAGAGAGCCTTTTGACATTTTTAATTAATTTCTGATCTACACTAGATTGAAACTCTAAATCTGACTGCAAAACTGGATCAATAAAAACACTTATTGGTCATATCACAAGCTTGGTATGTTGGAGGCTCTGCGTACAACCACATTAATATTTCAGTTTTGGTCAGAGATAAATCAAAGCGACCCTTTATCGTCCTCATTAAATGAATTATTTTGGGGTGAAACTTAGCTAAAGGATGTGCTTTGGAGGACACTTTATGCTTTCTGACCTGGTGATTAACATTCAGTCCCCAAAACTAGACTGGCATTAACCTTGGAAACACCTTTAATTTGAGCCTTGTCCCTCAGCTCTGGTTGCTCTGCTGTACAGGTTCACCTCCATCACACTGCATTCTGTGTCAGTGTCAGCATAGCCTCAGGCTGATGTCCCTGCCCACCTGCCTGCTAAAAAAGCAAAGCTTTCCATGTGTGTATGATTGTCTTGAATCTGGCAGAGCAGAGACTTGACCCTCCTGCTACTGTGCTGTGCTTGTGCCCTTGCCAACAGGTTCTCTTTTCCTCAAAATAAAGATCAGTAAAGCCACCTGTGCAATATTTGGATGTGGGTAGTGTCATCATGCCAAAACATTTTTAACACCTCTAATTAATGTACTCTGATCAGAGTTATCACTGCTTTCAGCTGACGTAGTGCATACACAGTTCATTGCCCCAGTACTGCAAGCTTACCCAGCCAGAAAATGAAGAATAGACCATTAGAGGCTCTGAAATGTCTGGTTGTGCAGTTTGCTTAGCAGGCGACCAGAGAACCGTGGCTGGGTCACCTGCTGATCCGGTTACTCAGGGCAACAGTCCACTGCTGGAACTGTGAGTCCATCCTCTTGCCTTCACTACACTTCATTTGCAGATGTTGGGAGGTGTTGGCATGACAAATAAGTTTCTACAACTGCACAATTTTGATTCATGCCCAGAATACAGTCAGCTGGTACAGTCAGTAACTGAGTTCAGCAGCCTTTATCCTTACATTGAAGACTGACTGCATCCAACCCTTCTTAGCAATTATGTTAAAAATTCAAGTAACCTCCTTCCTGACTATGTGAAAATTATAACTTCTCAAAGTCTTATACTCCTTGATCAAATTTCAGTAAATATTCCCTAAGACAGGAAACAGTACTAGCCTGGATTACTATCTCTAGTCAGTTCTCTCCCTCTCCTTATTTTCTCTTCATCCTTCCATGTAGGTATGAATGTCCAGAGGTTTTCAAAGAAAAAATAACCAGAATTTTTATTTGTGGACAAAAGAGCATGTCATTTTTCCATTTAATGCCCCAAAGTGGTGTCACTATTTCACCTCATATTTCTTCTCTAATTGTGCAAGGTCTCTGTGAACAAAATGATATTCAAACTGAGGTGTCCTTAAACATAATGACAATTGAACAGCATTATAAGAATCTTCAAGCAAAAAAAAATATCGACCTCAGGAAACACAGGGAGACTCTATCCAGAATATTGGGACATAGCACTGTTTTCCCATATATACAGGAATTTGTCTTTTAGGGAGCTGATATAGCTGGTGCATTGGGCAGGCCCACGGTGGGTGGAAAGCAGAGGGTTCTTAAAGATCTAGATGTTCTTTGGACCAGATCTGACTGAGGAACTCCAAATTAAGCTCTGGAGGTTGTGTCATTTTCTTCTCATACTCCTCTGTTTCTAAAGAATTCAATTGATGTACCTAAATTAGGAGTTGCCTTGAGCTTTGCTTAGACTCAGAGGAGGAGAGGAGGGGAGCACTTGCAGAGGGGTTCAGATACACTGAGTGGTTTTTCCTTCATGGCTTAAAGTGTTGAAAATTACCTGGGTGGCTTTATGTAGCTGGCTTCAGTCCTGCTAAGCAAACTCTCATAGTGAGTTTTGGAATATCCTAGGACAGTGATACATTGAAAAAAGTATTTTTAAATAAAGTTCCACTACTATGTTTTTTTTCTTTTTTATCAGCTCTAATAGGAATGAGGAAAAGAATTAAAGTACACTTGTGCATCAATCTTTATGGTGGAACTTAGGAAAAATTCTGTTTAAAGGGCACTCTTTATTTAAAATCACATGTGGCCTTTAATAGACTGAAGCTCTGGTACAACTTGTGAAACCCAGGAGCAGTAAATCACAAGGACTGACTGATACTCATCCAAGCATTTAAAAACAAACAAAGCATTAAAGAGGAGCAACATTGACAAGGATATATTACAGTCTTTACAGCAAGGAAGCCTGAAAACTTAAAACTCATTAGCATGATGCTTATCTTCAAAATGAGGCTCTGGGCCATCTGAGGATTTGCAGATCAGTAAACTTTATTATGATAGCAGGGAACCCGATTGAGGGTTCAATTAGGGATAGAATAGCACAATGCCTGGATAAGTATAGCTTCTCAGGATCAAAGCAGCACTGCTTCTCTAAGAAAAAAATGTGCTTCTTTGCCTTGTTAGAGCTCTTTTCAGTGTTAATGCAGGGGACCTGGTGGAAACAGCACACTTGGATTTTCAAAAGACTTTTTGATAAGAACCCTCATAAGGGACTATGAAAGTATAATTGGACACCATCAGGTAATGCACATTAGTAAAAATAGGCTAAGCTTCTGAGAGGCTGATGGGCCCAGAATTTTCAAGGTCTCCCTGAGGACAGAGACATAAAAGTTGTCACACAGAGCTCTGAGCAGAGGTGTGCAGCAAAAGTTGAAAAATATAGGGGAGGGGGCTGGAATTGTGATAAAGAAAATTATACAGGGATGGGCTGCACTTGGAAGACTGACACTGAGTTCTGGTGAGGCAGACTGCTCCATGCCCTCTTTCCTAATACAAATAAATGGGAGCCAACTCTAAAAAAGGTCCTTTTCCCTCCTGCCAGCTTCTTGAGGATGTGAGTTTATGGATCAAAATGCAGATATGCAAAGGAAAAGTGGGAGGAAGAACCAGGGAGCAGCTTCTCTGGGCTTGCTCCTAGCAAGGATATTGATCATACCGAATTTAGAGCAGCTCCAAGCAGAATTATACCTCAGCAAATAATAGTTAGCAATAGACAATATAATTCCTAGGAGTCTGTAGGCAGAAATGCTTCAAGATGTGCTTCCTGAGTGGCCCGGAGTAGTTTTGGTCATATTTGTAACTCATGGTGGTCAATTCTACATTTTCAGGGGTATTATTTTTGTTTCCTGGCCAGTTCTTTTTAACAAACTGTGTTTTGTGCAGTTTAAGCAAAGATTTTAATCAGTGTGTTTTAACATGGCTTGTATTTATTGTGGGTTGACCAAATTAAAAAAATCACAATAATAATATTTTTTTTATGTATGACATTATTAAGTAATTCTGTAGAGGTCTGATGTAATAAGAAAGAAATCCAAATGGGGAGGTTGGGAAAATTCACATTAATTCAATGTCTTATTAATTTTCATTATTTTAAATAATGGCAAAACCAAATATCTGTTTCTTAATCAGTGCAACCCCAGTAGATCTTAAAATGTTTTATAGAGGAGGAAGAGCTCATTATCCTGTCTTACTAGTGGGAAAACAGAGGCACAAAGTAGCAATTCCTACAACTAGAATTTAAGCTTTTGTGTTTTGTGTCCCAGGGCTGGGAGCTACCTGATAAGCTGTATCTCATAGACACTTTTCCCCCCAGATGTCTGTGGATGCAAGATATATTGTTAATATAGTCTTATACAGATGTATTAATTTGGATTTAGTGATGTCATATTTTTCTAGTTTAATGCTGAATTTTACAGTTGGGCAAAAATCTCAGCATCAATAGGACCTAAAGGCAGTTTCCTGGTAATGATTTCTGGACAGGACCTCTGTTCAGTTCACTGCAAAGTCAAACAATATTTGCACTTCCCTAAAAGCATTGTTTCTGCATTATAAGAAGTTGCTTTTTTTTTTTTTTTGAAAGGCTGTATTTGAAAAGAAACATAAAATTCCTAAGCTTTCTGTGAAAGGTACCTTCCCAGACCTTGTATGTCTCTGTCTAGTGAAATTGGTGTGTTGCTTGATTTCAGCAAATGGTAACTCTAATGAATATGTCATGATTGTTAATTTTATTGAGGATCATTACAAATGATGCTGCACCTTCTAAGATACTTAAATTGAGGACAGACCTACAGGAATTAATTTGATTAAAGTCCGTAAAACCTGAAATGTACCAAATTAATCCTTTCCACTCTGTAAATTTGCATCTTCTGATGCAAAGTTGCATTGCTAGCAAATTTTTGCTCATCTCCAGACATTCCGGTATCCCTTATGGAGCCAGGTGTCTACAGAGGTTATGGCAAGAGACTTGGTTCAGGAACAAGAACCTTTTATGTCTGTGTTTATTGTAAAGTTTCTTTAGTGATAGGTTTGGGTTTTCTTTTCTATAAGTTGATTGACCTGTAGTAAGTTAAGCACAGTTCTAATACATAGTAGAAATGAGAAGAACTGAAAAAACATTCTTTTCTTCTGCATGAGCCAAAATTCAGTCCATATTTACATACGTGTCTGAGCATAACTCAGGATGCTCTAAAGACTCAAGGTATCAATTAGATGGGGGATAAAGATCTTTCAGTACTGCTTCTAAGGGTTATGCAGGGAAAGACTGACCTGAAAACTAATTATGATGACTGTGATAGTCAAATATATGAATGTATCTTGAGATTCTTTAGATGTTTTCCAATGCAAAAATGGGAAAGAAAAGAGCTGTGACTGACATAATCTAAAAGTCTTAAACAACTTTATTTCCCTATTACCTCCTGATAGCTGAAGACAACAATAAATCTTTCATTGTTATTGGATGTGTGGTCCCCCAACCTAGTACTTCTTATTCTGCCTGATAGCCCTCTCTTATTTGTCAAAATTCCTCAAATTACCTACTCTGGGTGGCAGTCTGCAATTCCTACATTCTTAGACAGGCTACTGTATCCTCAATCATTTGCATGTCTCTCCATTTCAGAGGTTCTTCACCCCTGGGTGCTGCAGGCATGAAATCAGAATGCAAACAGCCCACAAACAGCCTCCTGCAAACCAAGCTAGTTCTACAGAAGCAGAATTTATTAAAAGAAAATAGTTTTAAAACTAGAATACTTCTGCACAGTTTTCCTTGTGCTTGCAACCCTACAGTACCTTGAGGTGAGTCATAAATAAGTGCCATGAGGTTCTTTTCTACAATGCTTTTTAAAGTGTGTTGTTCTCTTTTCCTGGGCTTTGACCAGTCCTGAATGCTCATGAGAAGAGTAAGCTGGTGTATCAGCATCCTCAACAGCTCTGAAATGTTTGGCCGTTTTTCTCAAGACACGTCTAAGGCTGGATGGCAGCACTGGAGATCACTAGTCCAACCTTCCTGCTCAAAGCAGGGTCAGCTACAGTGGGTTTCTCAGGGCCATGTCCAGTCATGTGTTCGAGGATGGAGACTCCACAACCTCTCTGGGCCACTTTCTTCAGTGCTTAGTCACTCTCACAGTAGAACACTTTTCCTTACTTTTAAGTGGAATTTCCTGCAGTTCAATTTGTGCTCTTTATCTCTTTTCCTCTCACTGGGCACCACCAACAATAACTTGACTTTTCTTCTATACTCCTCCATCAGGTATTTGGGTAAGACTTCTCTTGAGTGTTCTCTGCTCCAGACTAGACACTTCAACTTCTCAGCCTCACATCATGTGACAGATGCTCCAGTTCCTTAATGACTGTTGTGGCCCTGTGTGGGACTCACCCCCGTATGTCATGTCTCCTTTGCACTGGGAAGCCCAGTGCTGGGCATGGTATCCAGATGTTTCTCACCAATGCAGAGCAGAGAGGAGTGATCACCTCCCACGAGTGGCTCCCAGTGCTCTGTCAGCCCATTTCTTCAGTCTGTTGTGACCCCAATGTCATGATGCTCATGTCAGAAGCTTCCAGCCTTGGTCATTGTGAAAGTCTCCATTTCCCAACCAAACTCAAACCCTGCCTGTGTCTACTTCAGTACAGTTGAATGTTCAGACTCAGAAGGGTCTTGGAAAAGTTCTGGACAACTTTTATCATCTCTGCCACTCCATGGTCTGCAGATCTGCTCTGACTTCTCCTTCCTTGTAGAGAAGAAAGTCTGTCCACCAGCACATACCTCCTATGGGCAGTGAGCCCACCCTCCCACCAAAGCACCAGTGAGAGACCCCAGACATCCCTGCAGGTCTGTGTCCTCCATTGGGAGCTTCATCTGGGCCAAGATCCTGGTGTACAGGGACAATGCTGCAGCAGCTGCTGGGACCAACCCTTGCGATGCACCACCACCACTGCTCAGCCCACGTACACTGCCCTTAGCAGAGCTCCTGGCTCCCTTTCTGCAAGAACGATTGCTGCTACCAATCATGGTACACTGTCAGGTGGTTCCATGTCTTTCCTTCATGCAGCGTCCCAGACTTCCCTCTATTGTGCCAGTGCTCTGCAGCCACCTCAGAGAGCTAATGAGCTCTATTAATAACTGATTGCAGAACAGCTACACATTTATAGAACTGAATGAGTAGGTAGCACCCCAGTGGAACTGCAGGAAAGGATTAATTCAGACAAGTTGCAGTCTCATCTGGCCAATTTTGGGCTATAAAATAAGGGATATGTTTTCTGTAAAGAAAAGAGGAAATCACAATAAAAGAGCAAAATGTGTTAGGGGTGAAGCTCTGTTCTTTCTGATTCCAAGAGGACTAACAAAGGCAAAAGAAAACTTCTGTCTTTATCAGAAATAGTTTAATATGAACAAAGGAAAAATGATGCAAAGTAAAGTAATTCATTCTATTACGTATTAATAAGGTCCTAAATCCTAGAGACTGAAAAAGCTTGAGAAACCATGGTGAAGTGGAACAAAATGTGATTTATGCAGGCTTGCATGGAATTCTCTTGAAAATTGCCTAACATGAGTGCTAAAGGTTTTGAATCATAGTTCAGATACTCATGGGAAGTGGTATAAGAAGTGACATTTGATTCCAACACAGAGTCAGAAGAGCAACGAGAGAGAAGGGAAGTACAGTTGTTTATTGTGCTGGTTTAGAGGTAAACCAGCAGGAGAAAGGAACTCCACACAAGAGATTATGAGTCAGAATTACAATTTTAA
>JAOXXN010000002.1:146224-156697 GCA_026770055.1 Myrmophylax atrothorax | reverse complement strand
CTGTTCTGGGGCAGGGGTAGAGATAGAAGGACCTTAAACTTAAACTATTAGAAATATTAAACCACTAAAATATACTGGGCTATTACATTCCTAAAATCTACAAAATATGAAAATTGAAAAGCCGAAAACCTCTCCGGCATCAGTGTGATGAGCCAGCTGAATTAGAAACGAAACATGAACTGGCAAGCCATTTAACCTAATTCAAGTGAGTAATATGGGTAGATTCTGCCTGCTGCTGGTGAATGTTTGAGGCTCAGTTTTATTTTTCTATTTATTTTAAATATCCATGTGTGTCTAAAAATATTAAACTTTTGTTTAAAACTTTCTTATGAACAGATGGGCACATTTATGTCTATACATAGGTTAATTTTTAAGTACTTTGTGTATATTGGTTAACATTTTGCACGTGGCACTTTTTCATTCAGAAGAATGAATAGGTAACATATTTTCTGTACTTTATCTTTGCAGAGATTCTAAACCCACAGAATTCTGAGGGGAAATAATTAAACTGCTCATAAGGATAATTGTTATTGCAAATGTAGCAAAAATTACTTGGGTTTTGGAATGTTTCAGATGCTTTGTGATCCCATGGCATGTAAAAAAATTCCCAAGCCAAACAATGTCCCCACTAGCACCAAAAACCCCCAGCCCTGGACCCTGTTCTGAGAGAGCAAATACACAAAATGTGTATTGATGTATAAAGATATGAGCTCATTTTGTGTCAGTATGATTTCTCTAAACACAGACAGCCAAATCGTTGTGTACCGTAGGTGTTGCATCACAACTAGCACACAGGATGGCTGTTTGTGGAATAGTGAGCTACAGAAGTGCTACAAACCAGGAGCATCAGATCCTTTTAACTTTAGGAATAGATTCTTAATGTCCTGTCTTGTCTGCTCGTTTAGGAATCACACTTTTAAAATTTCCTGTGTGTGCTAGATCTCCACATACTCAATGAAATGGATGCTATTTCAATGTGCGTAGCTGATCTTTGACTCTCAGAATTAAAATTCTAAGTGTAGGAGCTATGGAAAATAGTGCATCCTACAAGTACCTACTTGTGGAGAATAGCTGAAAAGTAAAAAAGTGATTGCATTTCATGGGCTTTCTAACTTACCAATTTATTTGAGCCATATTCTGAAAATGTTTTGTATTATTACATGTAGCTTTACAGATGTTTGTGACTGGTTCCATGAGCAGGAAGGTGTTGGTAGCTGACTATTGAAATCCTGTGCCACCACTTTGCAAGTGGTGCAATGTGATGGTAAATGTCCTGATGACATATATTATATAAGGTGTAATTAGGTGACAGATGGTGTCAAACTTCACTTGCAGTTGTAGTTGGCATAGTTTTTTGAGGAGGGAACAGTAAGGGCACACGGGTATTTTTGCACTTTATTTAGCCACTTCTATTCACAGAAGACAGATTTGGTGCTTTTACTCATGCTGTTTGAATGCAATTATGCTTTTGGTTTTTAAAAGCAAGTTGTCAGATGGCCAGTTAAGATATCCTTGATGCTGAGGAAAGCAGGCACTACTACTGTATAAATTCAGGCTTCTTTTTTAGTGAGTGAGTATACAATGCTTATTGTGTCTTGACAGGTCATCTATCACAGTGGCAGGATTGATATTCCTACAACCATGAGTCCACTATTTTCCACATTAAAACTTTATGACTGTAAATATAGGCAAATACTGTTAATACAGTACGTCTCCTTATTTGGTTTATGTTAGTGATTGTATTGATGACTGGCAAGCACCTTCTGGTATCAGGCAAAACCAATAACATTTGATTTAATTTTCATGCAAGGATAGTAGTACAGTCTTTGCATTTTGTCAGAATAAAAAAAGACATTATTTTGGTATTTCCTGTTTTTTAATTCTGTAAAACTGATTGCTGTCTCAAGGTAATTTTTTTTGGCTCTACTAGTTGCAGTGAGAGTGCCTGTTGTTTGGAATCTTTTTACTCTTTCATTGGGTTTTGCTCATATATTTGGTCAATAACTCCATTGGTTCCTGTTGTAGATTGTCATATCAGCTCTAAATTCCTTGGCTAAGAGTCTCATGCCAAGGTGAATAGACTTTTGCCCCTTTCATGTGATGTGAAACTTGAGTTGTGCTTTAGCAATCTGTACATTTCAGGATCATATACAGATTTACATGAGCATGTAAAAGGAGTTTGGAGAGATGAATACTTTCTGAAAATACTTCCTTCTAAACACTTCAGCTGCTTTAGACATTAGTTAGTCTATCTAGTGAACTTCACTGGCTGACTGGTTTAACATCTTGCTTGTTATTTCCTTGTCCTGACAGTATCAATAACACGCTGCGATGACAGTGCTGCTTGGAGTCCATCTCCATTGTTAGAGACGCTTTAGATATTACTAAATTAAGGAATTGAGTTTTTGGCCTTTATGACAGTGTTCCTCTTCTTGGTGCACAAAGCCAATTTATCTTGAAGCATAAAATAAACAACCAAGTGCTAATGTTATAAAGTGTCCATTTCTGCTTGTTTCAGCTGTTGCTAAATATAAAAATTGATATGCTGGAACACTTACTCCTGAGTCGTCGTCTTTCTCTAGGCCTTGCATAATACAGTAAATCAATAATGTGCTTTCTTGGCTACAGGCACTGACCAGATCTGATCCTGTTTACTTTAAATCTAGTAATGAATTATCTATAATTCGTCTGAGACCTTATATTGTATAATTTATTCTACTCTTTGCATTTTCCCCCTTTCTATTCCCTTCTGCTTAGTTCACTTGTAGTTTTACAATGCCATATATGCTTGGAATATTCTCTGTTTTGATACACAGCTTCTAACTTCTTTCCAAAACAGTTTTTCTGTCATCTTACCAAGTCCCACTTTCCTGTGTTGCTGCTTCTGATTTTCTTAAACAGTAGCATGTGAACTAATAAGCAGCAAATGTATCCCATTGCAAGCAGCTAAATGTGTATCTTCTCTTACCTGTCTGAGATTTGTGAATTGTGTGGAGCCAATACTGTTCTTTTGACAGTGTAAATTATGGACTCCACTGTACAAGAGCCACTTGGCTCAATCTTTCTGGAAAGGAATGTGTGTATGGACAGTGAAAGATCCTAGTTCTATTTGTCAAACATGTACTTGGAGAAAGGATTTGCACTGTGAGGTACAAATGAAAGCACCTGCATTTGGATTTCATGTTTATGTACTGGCTATGAAGCTTACTGGTAATTAATTGGGAATTGATACATGCATATTGAAAAATGAGATTGTGCTTGTTTTATTTCTGCAGATCCTAAGGACTTGAATAGGCTTTCAGAAATGCACTGAGGCTGCAGAGCAGCACTGAGCATTTCAGTCGGGAGGTGTTGTATAGTGGAAATGTTAAAGGTAATATGTGAGCAAGCAGGAGTAGATCTATTTCCTAGAGCCTCTTGTAGGATATGTTAGCACTTGGAAAGATATGTCAGCCTTTCTGCCCCCTCGGGTTTTCTTTTAACAGATAGGATGAAGCTTTTACAGATCCCTTGTTACTGTCTTTCACTATCCCTGCTACCTTTCGCTGCTGTTGAAGAATACAGTCACTCAGTGTGTGGTCATTACAGAAGCAAATAATTGAATGGTCAAAACCAGCTGCAGATGCTTTTCAAAACAAAGAAACTTCTCTTTAGGTGTTTTGGATTGTCATTGCATCTTGTAAACTTAGAGCAACAAGTCCTTTATAAAATACAAATGAATGCATGTGATCTGCAAGTGTTGATTTTTGAGGGGTTTGTGTTAATGGCTGGCTGATTCCAGAACAGTCTTGAAATACGGTATGGCACTGCTGCTGCTAGAACAGAAGAGATTTAGTTGGCATAGGTTGACCTGCATTTTATTTCTTCTACTTTATTACCACATCTGTGAATATGAAAAGTCTGTAACTGTTTCTGTGTTCTTCAGGTGTGATCTTTTCCATTGCTGTTTATTGATGAGGATTTGGTAAAAGCAGCATATACTCCTGAACATTAGTGTTGTATTTTGTAGCTAGAAATTCCCAATTCTTCGGTCATGTCATATTTATTGCATCTTCATGAATTATCGTACCTTCTAATCACTCCCATGCATCCCTGATTTGCTAAAAGCCCCCCAAACCCCAACAAAACAAACCAAAAGACAAACATCAAAAAGATGGGAAAGTTCTTGATGATGTTCCATTCCTTGAAGTTTTGAAAAGTGTAGCTGTCCTGTCTATATGTCTGCATCTCAGGCTCTCCCTGTGTATAAACTGATTGGTTTACTTTCTTCTTGTAAACAGAGAATACTAGAGCAAGGTCTCTCAGACCTTCTTGGAGATATGACTAACAAGAAGTGGTAGCAGAACAGAAGCAGACATGTGTAAATGCACCATGGTGCATCATTTACGTTTAGAAAGACCCTTTTTTATAGTTCCAGTTGTGGAACATGTATGCCCTTACATAGCACATCTCCTTGAAGCCAGTGATGAAGGGATTGGTGAGACCTTTGCTTATGCTTCCTGAGTATTTGCAGACTTGTCTTACATTTTGTGAAACCTCTGAGGTTATTGGAACAACTTAAAGAAGTTCAAAAACAACAACAGCAAAGAACTTCTAAACATTGAGAATGAAGTTGGGAGTAAAGCACCATGTCCAAATAGTAAATTCTGTGATAAATTGGCCATCTGGATATATGCATGGACTTTGTTTTCCCCCTTGAAATTATCTGTCCTCATGAGCTTTCTCAGGATGTTCACTTCTGAAAGTGACTGCCAAAGAAGCAGGAAGCCCATGAATCAGAGTAGTCAGATAGGATCTCTCTGGCAATTCCAGCTGACCAGTGCTCTTTTCCTCATTTATTTATCAAATAAAAATAACAAAAAATAATTTTGTTGCTTGGAAAATATTTAACATTTTAGTGCATTTACTGCCTGTTCTCTGATTAAGTAACAGAGGTGATAGCAGTTCATCTCTGCATATCACTTGTATGGTATTTAGGATTTCTGAGATGTGTTATGTCTCAAACTTTGTAGGCTGTAGATGCCAGGTACCTTCTAAGACTACAGTTGATATCCTTGGTTGACTTTTGAAGGGTCTCACCAACATGGGGAAACTTAAACAGAACAGACCCTGAATCTGAAGGGAGCTCTTACGAAGTTCCCAGGTGGATGTGGCTGGGCCGTAGTGGGCCATGGGTTCAGGACCAACCACAGGCTCTGGCTGTGTGCAGCTGCCCTGTTCCCCCGGAGGAGCTTTGCCATGCCTCTAATCTGTTTGTGGAACTGCTCATGCGAGTGCCTCCTAATCTATATCAGGCAAAATGCATCTGCTTAGCCGAGAATTTGAACTTGTAATCTAACCTGGCTCATTCTGACCGAAGCAGATTAGCGATGCTTTTGTACACAGGTATGCCAGGAGATCTGGGTGGATGCAGGGATAAGCATGTTGGGTGTGCGAGGCTGAGCTGTGCCTCAGGAGGAGTGTATGCATGCCTGTCTGTACTTGTATTCTTTCTGAAAGTTTCTTTAAATAGCTTATTTTAATGTGTCAGGGAGTCTGCTTTGAAAGCAAAATAAGTCTTGTGAAGAATGAGCATGCTGGGGCATTTGCTGAGCACTTGTTTTCTATTAGCTGCAAGTCCTCACATATTTTAAGCTTAATATATAGCTGCTTTGTTGCAATTTATCTCTTAATTCAATGATTTGGGATTTTCCTATGATACTTGTTTTAGTCCTCATGTATCTCTAGGTATAAAAAGTTCAACTAATATTTCAGTTTCCACTGGTATTGTATGCACAGAACTACAAAGGAAAAAGACCAACTAAATGAACTTTCAAAAATGTCTGTTAAAAGACTGCTGTCAGATTTTTGAAGTTGTATTTTTAAAAAAGTCCTACTAGAAAATCTGCTGAATCTCTCTTTCATTTTTCTAAGAGATGTCACCAAGTTCTGTTGCATAACTAAGAGAACTGTGCAAGCTCATAAAAATCTCATGCTTTTTTTGAGGTTGGTAGTGTGATCTCTACTAATCAACCACTTGTTGTTGATGGATGGTGTCTACATCTGATCTGCTTAGTGTTTCCATGCTGCAATGTAGATAATGTAGCACTCATCATTCAATCTCTGTTCCTTCACCAGTGTCAGAAGGACCTAGTAATGCCCAGCCTGCTGTCCTGCTCTTGTGAGTTGGACCTTTTCCGGATGTTAGGACTCGTCAGTAAAAGTGTTCTGAATGCTTTCTCTCTTGTAAATTTGTCACCTGAGACTGAATAGATTGGGGATCAGACTTTTAAGTTACCACCTCCTGTCCACTTGTCACAAGTGCTTTAAAATAGAAGCATCCAAATCTGTTTAAATTTTTTTTCTGATGAGCCTTGTTGCTGAAAGTGGCAGATCTTGCTCTCTGGGACAGTTCCAACTCCCAAGCCAGAAGTGCAGCAGGCTTACTTCCCCATGCCACCCCTCCTGCCTTCCCCCCCGCTTCCCCCCAGGCCCAAAAATCAAGGAGTGCAAGGCTAATTAAGGAGTCTGTGAAAAGTGGATTTGGGCCAGAAGTTCCAAGAACAAACACAATAGATTTACATGGACCAGTATTTTTAAAATGGTCACTTCCTTGACAGAGAAATCAATGTTGAGTGCAGGAGCTGCTGCTGAGAACGACGGTCCTGAAACAGTTGGTGCCCTCAGTTTCAAATTCGTTATTTAACATATTGAAAAAAGATACCAGAAGCACCAAAAAGAGCTTGGGGATTTCAGGTCAATGCCAACCCATGAGATGTCTTAGAAACATATTACATCAAGTAGAGCTCTGTAGACCTCATTGGTGCCATTACCCCATGTTAGCTGCGATACCTTTGAGAATGGCTATGAACTCTGTTGGAATGGGTTACAGTACATGAACTCTGCACTACTACAAGCAGAAAATATGTTCTTGCTAGTCTTTGATAAAAATCTATGAGGAATGTCACCAGGAAATGAAGCATAGAGCTTAGTTTCTTTCCTGGGTTCTTACTGGAGAAAGACAATTTCTGTGCTAGATATTTCCCAGGTGTCAAGATGAGGAATGGAAAATGTAAATACCTTGGAAAGTTCAACTATATTTTTTGTACCATTTTACCCTTCATACCTAATAATTGCTTAATTTGAGCAAATAGCTGTCTCCTGTGTCCTGGTGACTGAAAAGGGGTTTCTGAACTTTGGAGAGAATGGTACCATTTGTTAATCTTCCATTTGTCTGAGAGCATAGAGGCCCATGTGTAGATTATAAAAAAGTTAAGACAGACACAGACTTGAAGGGGTGTCTTGGACTTCACATTGCCTGCATGGTTTGTACTATATTCTCTCTTCCACAGTGGAGAACTGGACCTTTTGAGAAGTTGAGCTATTTAGTGAGAGCACCTTACAGTTACTAAAAGCCTTTGTGGGCTGCTGCAGTGAGAATGGTTACTGTAAGGTTCATTTTGCAGGCTTCAAGCTATGGCATAGGACATAACCTCATCAGCCAGTAAGAACAAACACAAATGGCCTGGTTTTGATGGTGCTGTTGCTCCCAACAGCCAATATATTATTCAGAGAGTCCTCCAATTTGGCATTCTCTCAGTAGAAAGAGTTGGAGTGAAATGCAATTGTTTGCAGCTGGACTGTTCTACACATCCCTTTTACGTAGTAGTGATAAATCAACATTGTGAATTAGCTGATTAATGGCCTCAAAATTTGTATTAAATCAGTTATTTTACAAGGCTTTTTAAAAACAGCTTTTCTCTGTTAGAAAAGAACCAACCCAACAATGTTCCGTGTGTGGTCAGTGCATCCAGAGCTCTGTTCTTTTGTGTCAAGAGGGTTTGATTCTTCCTTTGCCTATCATGTTGTGGGTCCTTGTGGCACAGAGGAGACAAACCATCTTTTCTCACAGATTGTACCATCTCAGCTGCTTGAGATTTTCACCTGTTGCCAGCAATCTAGCAAATATCTCTCTCTGAATAGCAACACTTCTCTGGGAGCCGAGCAGCTTCACCTATTCACTTCAAAGACATGCTGGTCTCCAAGATGGCAAGGCAGCTGTGAGCCATAGCAGCTGACCTGTGTGAAACCTGTACACCTCATGTGGCAGTGAGGGCAGACACCAGGTTTGGATGGGGAGTAGTGCAGTCTGTGCTTAATCAGTATAGGTGATGCTGTTCAGCACTCTTGTTCTGGAAGGATAAAGGTTGCTCTTCACTTACATGAATCTGCACCAACAATGCCCTTGAAAAATCAGGAATGTACCTTTGCACCTTTACTGTAGGCCGAGCTATGTTCCTGATTTATCCAGTGACACGAACACCATGTAAGTTAGAGGAAACTGGTGGGACAAAATTGACTGGTGTGTTTTTTTCTGTAATGGGTTAAGGGGCACTCAATTGATTTTGGTGAAGTTCCACTGAAAATATCCTGTGGCAGAGCAGTAACAATATCTTAAATTACATTAGTCTCTGAAAAAAATATCTATAACCTGTTTTTAATATATTCAAATTACGATCCCAATTTCTAATTTTAAGATTGTTCTTATTTTTACAGTCTGTGTCATATCTCTTTTAAGTTGGTAGTTCAGGTAAATACCTTATTTGTTAACTGTATATGTGGTCAAGTGTTTTTCTGCATTGGACTCAGCTCTTTTTAGTGCTTGTAGTCACATCACCTTTCCATAATAGGAAAATGTTGTAGAGCAGAAACATGGAATATTTAGAGTTGTGATGGCTTTGTAAAATTTGAACAAAAGTTTGAATGTCTGCCTGATGTTCATATTGTAGGCCACCTTACATTTTTCTGTAGGCACCTACTTTCTCTTCTGGTCATGCAGATATAAAAAATTACTTAGTCCCAGAAATAATTTGGGCAAAAAATTTATGTTTCCATAGGTTATTAGGCAGATGCCCTGCTGCTGAACCATGCTGCTTAATCAGCTACCGAAATAAGATTCTCAGAGAGCCATTTTAAGGCCACTAAATCAATAACAGTAATTGCAACCATTTCCATTTCTCCAGTGGAGCTTGCTAAGAGTCTGTTTGGGCCAGGGCCAGGTTCTTTTAAGCAGGTTGGGATATCATCTTCCTTCAAACCTGTCACTCTCACATGCTGTTTGTCAGCAAGTGCCTTGTTGTTCTGCAAGGTCAGATTTTAAATCTACTGCTGTAAAGCTTCTCTGTGACACAAAGAGCATAACACTTATGAACCAATGTGTGGTAGGCAGTGTTCTGGAGATGTGAGGTTAATGAGGCCATTTGCTGTTTTTTAATACCATGTGGAGACTGTAATTGTTTGGGGGTTTTTATTTTTTTGCTTTTAAATGAGACACCAGAAAGGGGAATTTGTTCTGCTGTGTCCTGGTAGTATGTGACCTTGTTTTACTTATGTCTTTCTACTGCTGAAGATGCTGAAAATGCAGGAAAACCAATGTATTAACAGATTTCAGTAAGAACGTGGATGCAAAGGCTCTGGAAGAAAGTACGATTTAGAGTTCAACTCTGGAAATATGGCATTCAGAATGGAGACAATATTGCCCAGCAGATACTGCACAAATCTGATTGAATGTACACAGTTGAACATTTTATAAGATATGAATCGGGACTGCAGACATATAGGCATTCTTCATAAAATATATATCACTCCTTGTTCTTTCAAGGCAACCTCAAGAGAATAAGGCTGAGCTGTAGTTTCCCCCACCAAAACGGTAAAATACACCAATGTTAATATCTTGGGTTGTTTTCTGCCTCAATCTGACCCCAGCTACGTTTTCTTATCTCAAATTCAGTTTATAACTGGTGAACTAAACACAAACAAGAAACGTCTTTGTCTGTATTATATTACAGCCTTTTACTCCCAACTGCTTTACCAGTGCTGATAAAATTACCTTTTTTTTGTCTTGTTTTTCTTTTTTTTTTTTCCCTAGCAATTAGGACTACATGACTGCTGAATCACAGAATGGGTCAGGTCAGAAGGGACCACAGCAGGTTATCTGGTCTGATCTCTCTGCTCAGGGAGGGTTATCCTAGAGCTCATGGCACAGAACTGCATCTGGACAGTTCTTGAATATCTGCAGTGAGGGAGACTCCACACCCTCTCTGGCCAATCCATTCCAGTATATGGTCACCTGCACAGCAAAGAAGTTCTTCCTCATGTTCAGGTGGAACTTCCTGTTCATCACTTCCTGCACATTGCATCTTGTCCTATTGCCTGGTACCACTGGGAAGAGTCTGGCTCCTTCCTCTTGACACTCTCCCTTCAGATTCTTATAGACATTGATTATACGAAAAATTAAGACAGACACAGACTTGAAGGTTGTGAGGGGTGTCTTGGACTTCACATTGCCTGCATGGTTTGTACTATATTCTCTCTTCTACAACAGTGGAGAACTGGACCTTTTGAGAAGTTGAACTATTTAGTGAGAGCACCTTACGGTTACTAAAAGCCTTTGTGGGCTGCTGCAGTGAGAATGGTTACTGTAAGGTTCATTTT
>JAOXXN010000002.1:118735-134279 GCA_026770055.1 Myrmophylax atrothorax | reverse complement strand
TTCATGGCCATGTGGCTGCAGCCTGTGTGCTCTGGCAGGGCTTGTCATGGGGCTGCAGGGCCAGCCCAGCCCTTCCCTTGCAGGTGCTTCTGACCCAGGAACAACGTTGCATTGAATAAACATGAATTGATTGTTGAAGTATCTTGAGGTAGTGAAAAAGGAGCAGGATAATTTCTCATACAACAGAAAAGTTGCACGTGCTGCTCTACGAAGTGTTGCCAGAGCTTTGCTGAGAGGTTAATGGTGAACAGGAGCAGAGAATCTTTTTAGCTGCTATTTTGTTTCGGAGCTTAGAGCCATGAAAAATGGAGTTGACAGACAGATTTGAGGGATATATATGTTTGGAAAAAAGTAGTCTGTTCTTCTTAGAAAAAGCATGTGTGCTTGCAGAATGACACGCATTGTTAATGATGTATTTTATTTTGAAGAAAAGTTATGGAAAGTTTTTAAAGCTGTATTTCAGTCTTGCTCTACTCAACATTTTGCTTGCTCATGGGCACCTGGCTTTAAGTTACCAATGTGCCAGTCTTGGGCATAGTGTTCTTATAATGACATTATATATGTTTTTTTCAGAAGGTGGATTGGGATGCTGAAATGAAATCACTGGAGATCTTAGTTTGGGTGGGATGTTCCTTTTTTACTTTCTATTTACCTCAATTCAGTATTACTCAGTTAAATAACCTGGTAAAAAGGTGAGCTCTATTAATATGTTAGGATTTAATCAAATACCTAGAGAAGTTCTTGTGTTAGTCCAGTTGTCTTTGTCCACCAAACCTGTCATCTCACAAGATTTGTTCTAGGAGCATCCACTGCCCATAAACCATGTTGTGACTGTAACTATCCTGTCTTTTCACGAATTGCTGTCCTAATCAGTAGTGACATGACTTAGGTTAGGATCCAAGTCAGTCTAACTCACTAGTTTCAAAGTTAATTCTTTAAAAACTTTTCAAGATCTGTTATATTTTGTTAAAAAACAAACTGTGCTACCCCTCAACCCCCACCTGTCTGCAGCCACCTCATTTCTGTTTTTTTCTTTACAGTTCCAGATGATAAAAAAGGAATAATAAAAACCAGCAGTACTGATGGAAATTTCCAGATATTCCCATAGCTATGTGGTTTTATAGGTTAAAAGTATTTAACGACTTTTGTGTCTGTATTAGCAGGATAGAGATATTTCAGCAATAAAGCAAGAAGTAAAGTCAGAATGCAACCTATTGTGGCAGATAACCCTGAGGAGGTTTCCCTGTGGGTCTCCAGGGTTGCTTGGCATTTCTTGCCAGTGGTTTTGAGTAACTGTGTTTATTTTTACAATTACCTTCTGTGAAAATTTACTGGATAAAGATGAAGAATTCTGCTTAAACAGCATTTAATATTCAGTGTGGGTGGGGGATGCATTCATCAAATCCTGAGTTTACAGTTTGATCAGTCTCGAGACTTTCGTGTTCCTTAGGGGTTCCTTTCATTTTGCTTTTCCATACAACTGGCTGCAAGTGTTAAGAAACTTACCTGGGAATTGCCAAGTTTGATTCATTGACCAAGTTTAATGAGTTTTGCATGTTTATGCAAAGCCTTGCCAGGGCATTGGAATGTTTTGGTGTCTGTCTAAAAAAGCTTCTCTGCGGTCTGAGGCAAGGAGGACAAACCACAGTGGATCTGCTGGGGTTTAGCTGGTGGGAGTCATTTTGGTCTCTGACCATATAAATGAAGGAGGCAACTGGAAGCACAGCATTTCAGTTCTCTGGATGTTAATTTGTAAATACACTTCTTTCTGCAAAGCAGTAATCCTGTCTTGTTCCTGATCTACCTTATATATGGAAATGATTGTATCTTGTGTATTAGCTGACAGTAGTTAATTTTGAAAGCATTTACATGACAGAAGGCAGCTTTAATGTTTCAAATCTCTCAGATAATGTACATCCATCTGTTCTTTAGCAAATGCATCACCTCTCTGCATACTGATGATTTCTGATGAAGCACTGCTTGTAATTAAATTTTGTTAATGTATTTTACAGGTTTCATGAAAACCCAAGTTGAGTTAATTCATGCAAATGCAGAGTAAACAGAAACCACTTGTGACTGAAGCTAATTTAATGAATTGATGGCCACTCAAAAATGTAGGAATAATTAAAAATGTATAATAGTACTAGTGTACATTCTTTGTTTTAATTGGCTGGAATTTTATTTGGGTATAAAAGCAGTAAAACCAGTGATACTTTTGTCACTTAAGCATTTAGCAGATTCTTACATTTGATTACTTAGATGTTTCAGTGCTGACCTTTTATGTTGGTTGCTTACAGATATAAATTGAAAGTATGTATTAAATTATTGAAACAAATTCAGCATTTGCAGTTTTATCAAGCATAAACCAATAATTGATGCATATATAATGCTGCTGAGACTGAAAAAATGCAATTAAAACTTTTAAGCTTCACTCGTGGCTACTTAAAGAATCATTTGTGGTGGAAGCTAAAATTACAAGAAGTAAACCTCTTGTTCAGTCTCTTTTTTTACTTTTTAATTACTGATTTTTACATTATTTAATGCTTCAAAGTTTCCAAGTCTTTTCATGAGGAAAGAAGATTGTGTGTTGTCTTGTTCATAATGCACAATCTATGTAGCAAGACTGATAAATAGGTTGTATTAACATAGGGTTATATATGCAACTGAATTTGACATTTGATGAAATGTTGTTATTAAGCATCACTCCAATATTCTAAGGTTTCTGGGCTTTGGGGAAGAAAGTTAAGTGAAAACATTTCTCTTTGAGCACACTCTTTGTGGCATCTTTCACAAGGGCTACTTACTGCATATAGAAAATTAAACACATTTGCTTTTGGTTCCACTTGAACATAAGAATAGAGACATGAGCTTCTGGTTTGGGCCATGTGCACCCAAGTGTCCTAATACTTCTTTTCCACTGGTAAAAGCAAGAGTCAGCACATTCCATTGAATGTATAGAGCTTAATTAATTTCTTAGTATTAGCTTCTCATTCACAGCTTGGAGCTGATCACTAAAGCTGCTTTCTTTGGATACAATATTTCAGCTTTCGACCTTACAAGGTTTTATTTGGGGAGTCGTCATCTGGGTAGATACTTGAGAACTTGAGAGCCATGTCTTTGGGATGGAAGTAGTGTTTCCCTGAGGAAGGGGGAGTGCAGAGAGCTACAGAATTCCATCTACAAATCCTCCTCAGGGCAAGACTTGAAAATCATCTGTAAATGTCTTTTGTGGCTTTTCTAGTACAACACACTGAACATTAGTGCAGAGTTACAGTTTCTGGTACTTTCTTCCATGCTTACCAATAAGGTGAATGTTTTTACAAATGTCATGGAGCAAAGTTGGGGTTTATCTGCCTAGTGGTGTCTGCTTTTGGCCACTGGGCATCTCTGTGACCAGCTTAAGACTTGGCAGTCATAAGGCTTTATTCTTTAAGGGGAGTTCTCTTTTATATTTTTCTAAAAGAAAATTAGAGTGACAAGAAAGGAAACTTTCAATTACACCTGAAAATATGCCTGCACTTAGTGCATAGGACCAAAAGCAGTTTGTTTGTGTATAACATATAAAGTCTGTAATCACATGGGAAGGAAAATAAATGCCATTTGAAATGATCTGTGTTCAATTAGGCAGTAGTATCACATGCTTGGATCTTCTGTTAACATGAATGTTAATGGTTCTCATGGAATCTCTAAAAGGGCGAGCAGTTCCTCTGAATTTTGCAGCATCTGGTGCTTACAGAGACCATGATCAAACTGTTTAAGAGAAGAAATAATTCTCTTGCTAGAAAGTTGCCTGCAGTTTGTTTGGGTTTTTCTAGGTGTATGTCAGGTAGAAATTAATCCTTGTTTCCTGGAATTTGAAGTTGTCAGGAGTAATACAAGGAAATAGGGTTTTACTGCTTTATCTAATTAAAAAAATGTGACTTTTGTAATTTTCCACTTTTTCTTTATCTCTTTAGAATGTGAAAGCATTTGCATCTTCAGATAGCCTAGCCAAGGTCCAAGAAGTAGCAAGCTGGCTTTTGGAAATGAATCAGGAACTGCTCTCTGTGGGCAGCAAGAGGCGACGAACTGGTGGATCCCTTCGAGGTAATGCTTCCTCAAGCCAAGTAGATGAGGAGCAGATGAATCGAGTTGTAGAAGAGGAGGAGCAGCAGCAAAGACGACAACAAGAGGAGCAGCACATTGGGAGGAATGGGGAGATAGGAGGAGAAGAACCTGGATTTGATGACAGGCATGAGTCTCAGCAGGAACAGTTAGAAGAAAATAATAATAGACTTATTACAGTGGATGAAGAATCCACTTGTAATCAAGAGGAAGATGATGATGAACATGCTGGTGATCAAGAGGAGGAGGCGGAAGAGGAAGAGGAAATGGACCAGGAGAGTGATGATTTTGATCAGTCTGATGACAGCAGCAGAGAAGATGAACATGCCAACAGTAACAGTGTCACAAATTCCAATAGCCTCATGGACTTGCCCATTCACCAGTCATCGCCATTCTACATGAAGACAAAGGTGAGAAGCTACATTTTTTGTGTTCTTAATCCACATTAACTTCAAATTAATGCATATTTAACATAAACTAAAGTTTTATAATGAATCAAAGATTTTACTTCCTAGAGAGCTTACAATGAAGAATTTATACAGTCCATAAAAACTATGCTGTTTTAACTGTTAATTATCAAATTATTTGCATGCATTTGACATGAGCAAATACCCCTATGCATTTTAAGGAACAGAACTCCTCATAACTATGTTCAAAATGCCAAGATGTTTCTTTATAAATATTTTACATAAGATCTCCCAGCATTATTTAAGATATTTTCCTTCTTCAAGCCGGCAAGAAGGAAGGTAAGAAATTGTACATATGGTACGTTTTCTGAGAAGATTGGTTCATTTAGATAACATGGTAATGAAAAAATAGGTTGGAAAACCCAAAACCAGAAATATTTTCCTTCTGGCCAGGTTCTAGTGAGTTCATTGAAAAAATACAGGTTAAAAAAGTGTTAGCCAGTCATTAAGTTACATAAGGTCTTAGGTATCCTGCTTGTGAGGAGTTTGTAAATTGTGTGCTGATTGTTGAGAACTTGTGATTTGCAATAAGAATCTGTAAATTAACATTCGTATTTTTATTTCTACTATAACCTAACATTTGACATTTAAAAAAAATAAAAGGTTTTGGAGTATTGGCGGCAGTGTGCATTAGTAGTTCACTCTATTTTCCAAATTCTTTGGGAAGGAGGAATTCCATTAACTCAGCAGCAGCTAAAGCAGCAAGAATAATGAAAGCAGTGAGACTGACTAGTAAGAGAGAGGAGCAGGCCAGTGTGCTTCTGGAAGAATGTTGTTCCTAAGCCTATGTACTAATTCCCTTTTTTAATTGTAAATTGGTAATAGAACACCCAGCCTCCTTTCACCATGCAAAATACAACCCCCCCCTAAATTCTTAAATTTTACTTAAAAAAAATATTAAAATCTGGTGTAAACCAAAACAAAATAACAAGAAAAGACAGTTAATGTAAGTTAACAGGTTGAGTATAAACATACAGAGATGGATAATCAGAATTGAAGATGGACCTGAACAGGATGAACATTTGATTCTGAAATCTGCAGCAATATGTTTTTGTTAATAGCATTAGCATGCAATTCACTTGCATGTTTAAAGTATCTAAGCTAACATCTTTGATTTTTGAAGAGGAGTAATGTTTCCACATGAGTTTTTAGTATGTACAGATCAGAATTGACACTTGCTTGTATTAAAGTGACCAGACTTTTCTCAGATCCTTTATTGTTTGTTAATTTTTACTCCAGTTGATCTGTGTCTTATCAATTGTTGCCTATCTGTTTTAAAAATACTAAATAGCACAAGAGGGCAAAGTAAATATGTACAGGAGTCTTAGAAAAACATGTTCTTGATGCTGATTCTTCACTGATTGCATCGTATTTGTGGCATCCATTTCCAGTGCTCTTTGAGGACTTGCATTAGTTGATTCTGTTGGGTAGCAATTAACCACAACATAAGCAAAACACAGTGTTTTCTGTATTTCATAGCAACTTAAATGCTTTTATTCCTCTGTACATGTGAGAATCTGTTGCAATGCAAGGACAAGAATGTATTATTGCTAGTTGCTGTCACTGTGAAATTGTTCATGTAAATTAACATTCTTGCTTATTTTAGATTTAAATTGCCTGTCTACTGGTATTCACACTCCTGAAATCGTGATATTAGCAGATATAGCATGCCAGCAATATTTTATATGTATCAAAATTTGTATTTATGATATAGGTGATAACTACCATGATTTTGTGAAAAAATGTCATCAATGCTGTTAATCCTGTTTTTTGTCAACCATTGCATTATTTTCTCTTGGTCTGACACCTGGATTTCAACGTAGGGTTATCCAGGTTGTACTCTTGTTTCCTTTTCTAAGATTTTTTTATATAAATGATTAGGTTTTTGTGAGATTTCTGGTATATTTGATTGTTCTTATTCTTAAAAGTGTTTTTGATCGTAATGTATGCAGTCTTTAAGTAGTTCTAGTTTTTGTATGCTTAACTATTCCTATAAGTCCCAGTTTTGTAGTTTTTAGATATTAATGACTTCAATATACTTAAATATTTTGTTTTTAATTGAGGCTTTCAGTTCCCACCATGATCAGCTGCAAGCTTTTATTACTTAGAGGAGTATTGCCTTTTTTTTGATTATCTTAGAAATTTTGTCTAAACAGTTAAATAATTTACAGGTTCGTTCAGCTTTGCTTTGTGTTTGATGTACTTTGTGGAAAAGGGGAAAAAGTCAGGATCACTTATATCCAACCTCCCATGACTTTAACTTTGTTCTATTAGTTTTTCTTTATCCAAAATTCAACATTACATAATACTTTTAATGTTAAATGTGTCTAATGTTGAAGCCACCTCAGTTAGGAAATAACCACTAAAAAAATTGGAAAGAATTAAAACCATGAATTCATGAGAAGCATTAGCTGCATTATTTTCAGCAAATATTGTCAGGGATTTCCATGGTTAGGCAAAACAGCTACTTATCAGACTAGCAAGTGTTAAATGTATTTTATAAGAACCTGAATCTTAAAATCCAAGTGAATGGGTGGAGCAGGAAGATTGTTGATGGATGCGCAGCCGTTGTTCTTGTTTGGGGTTTCCAGAAACACATTTGTCACTTCTGCTTGTTTGGAGGGATGTCTGAAGGGATGTTTGAACCCCTTTACAGGAGATGCTTAATCCTTCTGGACAAGAGGCACTGTTCAACAACAGTCTTTGCAACAACCCCCTCTTGCTTAAACATTTATTTCCTCTTCTTTAGTTGAGGCTGCCGTAAAACTTGGAGAATTAGGGTTAGAGTTAGTATGTGAAATGTCATTTCTGTGTTAATTGTTTGGATTGTGATGGTGACTTCTCATAAGAGGTCAAGCGTTCTGCATGCAGAACCCTCCAATAACTTCATGAATTAGTGTAATTCAGATGCAGATTTGCTTGTTGCAGACAGTGGGCTGTGATGGTCATTGTTTTGTTTGTTACTATAGCTTTCAAGGAATCAGAAAACAGATTAGGTAAAATGAAGATGAAAAATTCTTGAATAGTTGGATCTACAACCACAAAAACCACTTGGATACCCTTTCAGCAGTTGTCATATTTTAGCATTTATTTCATTGCTAAAGGTAGTAAGTTGATTTTTTTAATAGGTGCATTTCATAGATAACATACTTCACATGTAACAGTGGCAATGGCTGAGAAGCAGCTTGATTCTCCTGTGAAGCCAGCGTGCTTTGATTGCAGCATCTTCTGATTCTACCACACTATGTGTAAATCACTGGGAGCACATGCGGAAATAATGGTTCTGTTCCAAGAGTGCCTTTTCTTGGCTGTTTATGGACCCTGGAGAATGGAAGGAGGAAAGACACAACAGATAAGCTGGGTTGACTTCGGTGGAGCTGGAAGAGGATGTGCTACAGAAAGGCCTGTCCCTGGGAGCTTAAATACCCAGCTCTCAAGTTCTGAAACAAATGTAAAGCCACGCTCACATACATAGTTTTGAGCTCTTAAATAGGACAGATTGGGACAGAATTTTTTGCTGCAAGGTGCCTGGTCTAAGCTAGTATGTAGAGCCACAGGGATATAAAGGATTTATTTTTCAGTGAGTTTTGGATTTGTGTGGAATGATAGCACTAATTTTTTAACTGAGAAGACCTAAGATTGCACTCAGCAGTTTGTGCATGTGTGAAGTGAAAAGGGACTCCCGTATAAAAGTCCGCGGTTGTTGTCAGCATTATTAATAGACTAAAGTCTTTGTAGGGATAGGGGAAAATTAAGGATGATTACAGAACTGCTGATCCTTGAAATAGATTTTGTTTTTGTGTGCAGGCAGTACAAGCAATTGAGGGAAGGTTGCAATACTCTGTGTAGATGGGGGGTGGTTTCTAAGTATGTGTTAATGTTTTTCTCCTTCTCTGAGCAGCAGAGGGGGCTGCTATTGCTTTGCTGCAGCCCGGTCCAGACTTGTGTGGTGTTCCTTTGCAAAGATTTTCCTTTGTCCTGCAGCTAAAAGCCTGAAGTATGTTTTTTAAGTGTAGGGAATAAATACATCTGAAACAGGAGAATTCACTGCTTTTTATTTGTCAAGAAATCTGTTTCCCTTATAGGTAATGATATAGGAATATTTTCTTTAAAAGAATAAGTATTAAACTTACTTTGAGATGGCTTATGTGATGAGAATGCAATGTGTAGTTGTCTGCTCTGAGTACATGGGAGAAAGAGAAAAAACTTCATAGTACAAAGACAGATTTTTTTTTATTTGTATTTTTTGCTTGAATCACATGCAAGGGATGTAGATTTTTCATGCCTTTCATCTCCAGAAGTGTCTAACAGTTAAATTCTTTAAAGGATTTTACACTAAGTAATAATTTGCCTAAAGCTGTGTCAGAAAGGCTACATGTTAAGAATTTCTTTGATTAAAAAAAAAAAAAAAGAAAAAAGGCAAAACCCCCCACAAACAAAAAAAGCATTGTCAATTTAATTTTTTTGTAACTTCTTTCACATCATTCTCTTTAAAAGCTTAGGAACTGACAAATTTTCTCCTCTCTTGGTTATGTTGAACTAAAGTACAATGAGTTAAGATAAGAAAATGAGATCGGATAAACAGTAAACGGTCTTTACATTTATTTAGTTTGGTTCAGCTTATTCACCGGTGGCTGGATGAAGGGAGAGGGTGCACCCTCAGGAGGTTTGCTGGTCGTACAAAGCTGGGAGGTGCAGCTGATACGCCAGGAGGCTGTGCTGGCATTCAGAAGAATCTGGACAGGATGGAGAGTTGGGTGGAGAGAAATCTAACAAAGTTCAGCAAAAGCAAATGCAGGGTCCTGTGCCTGGGGAAGGATAACCCCATGGACCTGTACAGGCTGCTGGAAAGCAGCTTTATTGGAGAAGGACCTGGGGGTCCTGGTAGACAGCAAGGTGTCCCTGAGCCAGCAAGCTGACCAAGAGCCCAGTGGTGTCCTGGGGGGCATTAGGGGAGACCATTGTCAGCAGGTCGAGGGAGGTGATCCTGCCCCTCTGCTCAGCCCTAGTGAGGCTGCACCTGGAGTGTGGTCTCCAGTTCTGGGCTCCTCAGTACAACAGAGACATGGAGCTCCTGGAGTGGGCCCAGTGGAGGGCTATGAAGACGATGAAGGGTCTGGAGCATCTCTCTTATGAGAAAAGGCTGAGGGAGCCGGGCTGCACAGCCTTAAGAAGAGGTGATTGTAGAAAAGGGGATCTTATCAATACATGTAAGTATTTTAAGGGCAGGTGTCTAGAGGCTGGGACCAGGCTCTTTTCAGTGGTGCCCAGGGGCAGGATAAGGGGCAATGAGGACAAACTGAAACGTAGGAAGTTCTGTCTGAATATGAGGACAACCTTCTTTCCTTGGAGGGTGACAGAGCACTGGAATGGGCTGCCCAGAGAGGCTGTGTGTCTCCTATGGAAGTACTCAAACCCCACCTGGATGTGATCCTGTGCAACCTGCTCCAGGTGAATCTGCTTTAGCAGAGGATTGGACTAGATGGTCTGCAGAGATCCCTTCCAACCAATCTGTGATTCATTCTGGGATTTAGAGCTGCCAGTCAGAATGACTTTTGCATTACTATGACAGTTTAGTTATTTTCAAGCAGGTTTAGCTGTTTTTAAAATGTCTTTTCTCCCTACTTTCACTTTTCTGATACAGTCTTATTTTTATAATGGATGGTAATAACATTAGAAATATTTATACTTGGAGATGAATATAAATCAACTGTTTTAACCTTTGATTTATTTCTCATTTATATACTCCACAGTTTAGTGCTAATGATTCCAAGCATGCAGGATCATTTGGAAAGGTTATGCAACTGTCATTAAGATGTAGTTTGTTAAATATTAAAACATCCATGGAAGGCATACAGATTCTCTATTTCTCTGTAGATAGCAGGGTTCTTCTCATCTGTACTAACCAGCAGCATGCTTTAACACAAGTATCAGTGCTTTGTTTGAAAAGCACTTGTTACTTGCTGTGCTTTTACTTGGCTGTGGTAAGTTACAGTTTCATTTGCTGCCCAAGGCTTGCAGAGGTTTAGCTGCACTTTTGCCTTTTCTAAGTAGAATTGTTCCTACACCTTAACTTGCAGATAAAACTAGTGTTAAATAAGCAGAGCAGCAATTCTTTTCTCTATTCTGTAAGTGGATCTTGAAGCTTGCTAATAGATATGTGGGCTCTGTTTGTAGTAACACGGTTATTCCTCATAGAGTTTGTGGCTTATCTAGTTCAGCTTTCTCATACAAAGTTCTTGAAATACTTAGTAGTTAAATTTAACTGTTAAAATGTCACAGGCAAACTACAGGAGTTTATTCTATAATCAACTCTGAGGAGTTTTTTTCCTTTATGAGGGGTGTCTTACCACTGTTTAGTACAATTTTTACAAATATTACAACAGAATTTAAGGACAGTGATAATATATAATTTGTGAAGTAAGTAATTGTGTATAGAGAGCAAAATCAAGAATCATAGTGTCTGGTAAGGAAGACAAGTAGTTTAACAGAAAACATTGACTCTGACAGTTTGTGTCATAGTTTGGACTACAAAATTCTATTTAATAAGTAGATTTCTATTGATTTTCTATTTTCCCTTCCATGCAGAAAGATGCCTTTTTTTTTTTTGGTTGATGTGGAAAGAGGTAGTGCTGATTTAGTTTCTTTTCACAGAAATTGCTTACTATACTGAAGTCCTAGCTGAGTAAGATATAAGCAATTTTCTACTTCTGTGCCAATAATTGAGATCAGTCTTTAAACTGCAGTCAAGGGATTTACTTCAGCCAGCCACACTGGAAAATAAACGTACAGAGCTTTGTATGGTGGCAGTTTTTTCTGCAGAGATATTGCAATGGCACCTTGTTTGCAGTGAAGCCTACATCTCAGAGTGTACACTTTCCCTCTCCTGGTGTTTCTTACCAGACACGCACAGTAGTTTCTCCTCAACATATAGGTACTTCTTTTATAGCTATGTTGGTTGGTTGTTCACAGGTGTGTTTACAGCAGTATCCTAAAGCAGAAAATATGCCAACCACCTTGGGCAGGGGGGTCAGAAGCAGGGTAAAGTATGTGAATTGTGCTTTGATTGCTTGGCTTATGCATTGCTCCTCAGAGGTAAATATTGGGAAGGTACTTGCGTGTGTTACTCAAACTGCCATATCAGTTTACTTTATGCAGAATAAATTAAAGTGATGCCTTCAGGATAACTACCTGAAACAGTGTCTTGTTGTCGCATACTTTTTTGTAAGCTTTGAAATCAGTGTTGGTTGGGCACCCATGTGCCTTTTGCTCTGCATCTTTGTTCTCAAAATGAAAATGAGCATACCTCTTTTCTTTTTCTTTAAAGGAAAAGAAATTAAAAAATTGCAGTAATGCTATTTCAACTCAGCAATTATAGTGGCAAAACCACTATGAAGTACAAATCATGAAAACGTGCTTCAGAATCCTTTCAGCGTGCTTCCTTTGTTGGATATATGGCTTGCCTAGCAAATACATTTGGGAACTCTGCCCCACTTAAATATGCCATTTGTGCCTTGTGTTGTTCTTGACTATGTGGAACATGCTGTTGCCTGATGTGATCATTAGCCCAAATATCTTCAGTCTGTAGTGACACAGCTGTATTTGCTTGAGCACTGTTGCTCTGAGTGTCTGTTTTAAGCTGCTTTCTTTTTTGGAGCTTATCTGAAGTCAGTATTACTAGTTATAAAACTTAATGGTGAATCAAAGTGTGGAGAAAGTAAAACTTGCTGGTGAATTAGTTTTTCATTTTGTTGACACCACCCCTTTCCCAAATGGTTGTTAAATATTCTTTTGGCTATGAATTTGAAGTGTATATTTAAAAAACATGATTAGTAAATGATTAGTAAATTTCTTGTATTTTCTGATGGTTATAAAATAATGAGATCTGAAATAATGAGATCTGAAATTAGCTTAGGGTGCTGGAGGAACAGAAGGTGACCTGAGGACCAGAACTACACTTAACTGCTGCTGCAGGACCAACATTTTTCCCTGGTGCATTTCTCACTCACTGTAATCTGCAGAATAGCAGTATGTCCCTTATTTCTGTAGGAGACTTTTCATTATCTGCAGAACATGTTGCTATTCAGCCAACCATGCACAGTGAAATAATTTACATACCTTTACAAGTTCTTGAGTATAAGGAGAAAAACTAGACAATGTAAATTTTTATGCTAGTTTAATAGTTTCTGAACAGGCAGAATACTTAAAAGCAAAATGTCCAAGCTGTCTCAATAAATGTTTGAACAGACAGCGTCTAATGTTCGTTGCCAAAGGATGATTTTTGACACATGTACTGTTCTGTGCTAGTATATGGTGTCTGATTTGCCCATGAAGCTGTGCTTGTGTAGTAATGATATAAGATGCATTTATGCAGACTCACGGATCAGCCATTGTGGTTTGTTTAGGTTGTGTGTGAGTGTTTTACAGTTTTGTTTATTGGTGAAATTTCTATTAGAAAAATCCCTATAAAACCTAGAATTGGTGTTTCTAGAAACAGTTCATTTTGTCACAAGTATCTTCTCCCTTCAAATCAATAATGTTAATAAGTTTAACGAAGATGCTGTCTAAACTCTTAACTACATGCAAACTTTGTGAGAGTTGTCCCCGTTCTCTTCTGGCCAAACAAGTTCAGGAATTCACCAAATTACTGTACAATGTGCTTTATGTTAAAAACTTGGTGTGCATTGACTCTGTATGGTACATCTTGTGATGTCATGTTACATATAGTTAATTGGTATTGAGATTTTAAAGCTTAAAGTCATGAGTTCTTGTGCATAGATAGGTACTGAAATACAAGAGAAAAGCATTGCTGTTGGGCATCTCTTATGTCTTATTTCTCCTCTTCTTGCTGATTTTAAATTTTGTTTCCTTAGTTTGTAACAACAAGAATTGAGAAGAGGGAGGGGATCTGAGAAGGACACAATACTAAGGAAGTGCAGTTTTCTATCCCAAGTCAACGTGGCCCAAACTAACTGTTTCTTCATAAAACATTTCTCCTTTTGATTTTTGTTCCTACTTAAAGGTCATATTTTCTCCTGACTTTATTACCTGACCATATATTGCATAATATGAAAGGAGTGAATTGTGAATTCTAGTAATATTCAGTGTAATTCAGTCTTGGAAGACAGTGGCTATGCTTTTCAGCTGTGTCATGACACATTACTCCGTTAATGGATATAAAATTTTAATACATTTGTTCAATCCCTGGCGCCTCTAGTGAAGTGGAAAATGTACTTATTGCCACCACAGATTGCCAGCAGGGATAAATTCCACTTTATTCATCATCAAAAGGCGTTATTACTTTCAAGTGAAGTATTAGCAACATTTCCTGTAAGTGCAAATCACATTCTTATGCAGTCAATGTTTAGAAGAGGAGACCTTTTGTTCTCCTCACTTAAATTATGGAGTGTCCTTTAAGGATGGCAGCTACTGAGATCATTATTGACCCAAATATATTGAGTACTAAAAGAAATTAGACAACAAATAATGAACACTGGTTTTGCCAATGTCATAATTCCTTCAATTGTGATCCCTTGGTCTGATTTTCTAAAACACACAAAAAATAATTGACTTAATTAAAATGAATACTTAAAAATTAAATTAAGAAACTGGAAGTGACACAGCCAAATGGAAGAAATCAGACTTAAAATCATTCAATATACATCACTTGTTCTTGCCAAGTGAAATGGTGTTGTTCCCCAACTTTAAGCTGGACTTCATCCAAAGCAGGGGCACTTGCAGTTGGTACGCAGAGGCACTCACCCTTCCACACCATTTTGGCTTTGGTGTACACCGCTGGCATTCCATGCCCTGGAGCAAGGATGCCAGGCACTGTATTTACAGGGGTTTGTGTGTCTGTTCTGGAGGACAGACTGTTGACAGTCGCTGACTCTTCGTACGCTGCACTGCAGTTCTCTGTTGGCAGGGTTTGAAGCCAGAGCATCAGACTGCCAGGAAACTCTGCTGGATGTGGTTGACCATATACAAAATGTAAATTCTATTAAATGCAAGGACTTCAAATAGTAAGTGATATTTGACTATATCAGAGAAAGTCAGTGTTTGTTAAATAAAAATACAGGCAAGGCTGCTCCTTCCTTAAAGAAAAAAAATAAAAAAATGTGAAAAGAGGAAAAACAATTAAAAATCAAGGTGACAACCATACCAGCCAAGAGTGCCAGCCCTTCCACATACTACCTGCTTTTTAATATGATCTAGGCATTCTTTACTTCACATATCTTGAGCTTTATAAATACCCCACGCCCCTTTGCAGTATGCTGTTACCAGCTGAAAAGGATTATATAGCTTAATTTGGTGCTATCAGATGAATGCCATTGTAACAATCAGTTGGTGCATTTGTTAGATTTATGTGTTTATGTGTATTTTACAGCGCTGCTAAGAAAAATAGTCTTTTATCAAAATAGACCTTGATATCCATATTGTTTCAAACATACAAAATGTAATACTTTGCATCATTCAACTTTTTATTTTGGCAGTAGGCAATATAGCTACTCTGAAGAGTGTTAGTGTGTTGTCAGGATTTTTATTTTTTTCTTTTTTTTCAGTGCTGAATAACTGATGTGTGGACAGAATTACACTAGAGAAATAAAAATACTTAAGTGTATTAGGTGGCAGAAATATTTTTTAATGCCTTTCCAATATTTTGGGAATTTTTCCTGTTCCCATTTAATATGTACAAAGAAAGGTCGAAGTCCAAATCTCATTTTTGGCAGTGCTTTTTGTACATGATTTTGGGTACTGCCTTGTATAATTTTGTATGTGTAGGTATATAAGTAGAGAATTTCTCATTTAAAGCCTTGCATTTTACATGGAAGGGTGATACAGTGATAAGAAAAGCTGAATTTTACAGAATGGAAAACAAATTTTTAATTATCCTATCTTCCTTTTTCAGAAAGGTAGCCTTCTTACTAAAAAACCCACTCACTTTCCCTTCCCCCAGCTTATCCTCAGCTGGG
>JAOXXN010000002.1:86650-96785 GCA_026770055.1 Myrmophylax atrothorax | reverse complement strand
GGAAGCCAAATATCCTCTAGATAACTTCCTGGTGCAGGTGTTAGGCAAACCAACCAAAAAAGAAGCATGACTGGACCTGGTGCTCACCAATGCAGAGAAGCTCATTAGCGAGGTTAGGA
Source organism: Myrmophylax atrothorax (assembly GCA_026770055.1). Classification (NCBI taxonomy): domain Eukaryota; kingdom Metazoa; phylum Chordata; class Aves; order Passeriformes; family Thamnophilidae; genus Myrmophylax; species Myrmophylax atrothorax. The sequence continues at coordinate 96,666 of JAOXXN010000002.1, read as the reverse complement.
TTGGAGGCAGCCTGGGCTGTAGCGACCATGCCCTGGTTGAATTTCTGATCTCAAAGAACACACAGGCCTGGCAAAGAGCAAAGTCAGAACCCTGAACTTCAGAAGAGTGAACTTTAAGCTGTCTAAAGAATTAGTGGATGAGATCCCCTGGGAAACTGAACTTAGGTGCAGAGGAGCTAACCAGAGTTGGCAACTCATTGACAGAACAGAGGGACGGGGATGCCATCCACAGGGGCCTGGATAAGCCTGAGAGCTAAGCCCACAAAAACTCGTAAGGTTCAACCAAGTCCAAGTGCAGGATGCTGCACCTGGGTCAGGGCAATCCGAGACATGAGTACAGACTGGGAGAAGAACTCACTGAGGGCACCCCTGTGGGAAAGGACATGGGTGTTCCAGTGGATGAAAAGCTGGACGTGAGCCAACAGTGTGCACTCACAGCCCAAAAAAGCAACTGCATCCTGGGTTGCATCAAAAGAAGTGTGACCAGTGGGTCAAAGGAGGTGATTCTGCCCTTGTGAGACCCCCAACTGCAGTACTGTGTTCAGGTCTGAGGTCTTCAGCACAAGAAAGAGGTGGATCTGTTAGAGCAAGTTCCAGGGGAGGGCTGTGAAGATCATCACAGTGCCAAAGCAGCTCTCCCACGAAGACAGCCTGAGCGAGCTGGTTGTTCAGCATGGAGATGAGAAGGTTCTGGGGATACCTCATGGTGGCCTTTCAATTCCTAAAGGGGGATTATAAAAGAGAGTGCCTTTTTATACAGGCAGATAGTGACGGGACAAGGGGAACAGTTTTATCTGAGAGAGGGGAGAATTAGTTTAAATGTTAGGAAGAAATTCTTTATCCAAAGGGTAGGGAGTCACTGGAACAGGTTGCCCAGAGAAGCTGGGGATGTCCCATCCTTGAAATTGTTCAGGACCAGGTTGGATGGGTCCCTGAGCAACCTGATCTTATGGGGGCATCCCTATCTGTGGCATGGGGGTTAGAACTTGATGATCTTGAGGGTCCCTTCCAACCCAGGCCTTTATATGATTCCATGCCTCTGTGTCCTGCAGTCCAGATACCCCCTGCCTTGTTGATGCTTTGACCCTGTACAGCAAAATGCTTCCCCTAAATTCCAGGGGATGGGAAAGGAAAGGAGTTATAAGGTGAGACAATTAGTTCTGTTAGACTCGGATAATGTGGAGACGGCAGGGGAGGAAACTAGTGGGGAATTACTGGGCCAGGAGATTGATACAGAGAGCAGAGAGTATGGAGGACCTTGGGGGCGGGTGATTACAGAGAAATGAGAGTGAGGAAATGATGGGGAGAGCCCAGGAGATTCTATACCTTCAACAGAACAAGCCCTTCTCCAAAGCTGAGTTTTGAGGGTCCTGTACTTCTGTTATCAGCAGACTGCCCTCAAATTTACTGGCATGTGATGTTCCATATTCCTCTAGTACTTTTGCACCAAGGGTGGCAGTCTGCCATATTCCTCACTGCTGGTTACTCACAGTGGTGGGGCATCCCATGGGGGCTCAGGCTGTTCCATGCCACTGGCATGCCAAACAGAGAGTCAGTGTATTGCCAGATGATGGGATGATTCCCTTGAATGTACAAAATGGATGCCAGGGTGCCATGCCTAAAACATTCCAAAGTTTGCCTTTGCAAACTTGATGCGTGTGCACAAGTGGGTAACAATGTATCATAAATTAGAACCTGAGACTTTTTTTTCCACAGAGTCTGTGTCTTATTTAGTATGTACCATGCACAGGGCTGTCTTGGTAAGTGGCTTTTTAGGAGTAAAACCATCTTATTCCTGTCATTTCACATTCCTTTGAATGCTTGGTTTTGCAGCCTTTATACCCTCTCCAGGTAAGACAGGTAGGAAAAGTGATTTGACATTTTTAATAGTTTTTTCTTTAAGTTCTTCTTAAATCCTTCTGGTATAATCTGTGATTCCAGGAATTCTCCTGTCTGTAGCCTAAAGGCTCACCACTAACTCCTTATCATTCTCACATAGCAAAAATGAAGGACAGAAGCTATTTTGTAAATAAATTTCCATAGATTATGCCAGATAAATAAGCACTTCTCCTGAAAATTAAAATTAAGCTATCTACAAAGGAAAATAAAAAAAAAAGGAAAACTTAACAGAAAACAGGCAGTAGTAGCAGTGCTCTATTTGTATTCAGTGCAAAGGACAGACATTTTGGAAAGCCTTCCAAGTCCAAACAGACATTTCTTTTTCTGTACAAAGGTGATTTCCCAACATGCTTTTATTTGAATGAAAACAGTTTGAGCATTGGTGTTCAAAGGCAGAAATGCATGCTTCTCCAATTTGGAAACATTCTTGTCAACATAAACAAAACCAGCTCTGCTCGCTGGTTGAAATATTGAAAAAAGGAGCTGATCCCTATTAGGGTAATGTTTTGGGGGTTTTTGTATTGTGGTTGTCACCTCTTGATTAGCAAGAAGGGCTTGTGCTTTGTGTGCCTACGAACAGTCTCTAGTGCATCGTTTTCTAACTTCATGGACAGAGTCACATGCAGAACCTGAAATTACTGTGATAGGAGTATCAAATGAAGTTATTAAAATGGAGACCAGGCAGGGACTGCTATCTTCATACTGTCCCAGCTGAATACCCTGTGCCCAGGTGGTGCCTGGCTGCTGGTGTGGCAGCCCCTGCCCTTGGCTTCTGTGTAAGGCTATCTGGGAGGAGAGTGGGCCATGGGAGAGATATGGGTGGGATGCGCAGTGCCAGCAGGGCAGCCAGCGGGGAGTGGGGGCTGTTCTGTGCGCCCACTGGGGCCTGTGCAGTGTGTTGTACCATGCAAGGTCATCTCTTTGGGAAAGTCAGGAATGTACTTTGGTCTCTGAAGCAACTGCTGCTGTGGCTCAGAAGCACAGCCCAATTCAATGTGAACTTGAGTGATTAGCACAGCTATTACTGCATCTATAAATAGAATTCATCTTACAATATATTAAGTTTAATGATATAATAAATAGATTACAGTTAACTTTAATAGGAGCACAATGAATGGAGACACAGTTCTTATGAAGATCTGCTGCCATTAGTGAATGTTTTGCAAGATGCATTATATGTAATACCTTCTTCTTCCCTTAAAAAATGAATACTTACCAATCCTGTGTAGAAACAGAACGCAGAAAAAGCAACTCAACATGTTCCTGTTGCATGGAAAGCAGTCAAGTACCTGAAAGTGCAGATTGCATTATCAACCTTACTTCTGCTTCTTATAAAAATGCACTATGAAAAATGTTTATTATCTGATAATATTGCTAGTTTTAAAACAAACCATACAATGTTTCTATGTAAGAAACTTACATGTGGTTACTGTCACAGGGAATTAAAAGCAACATGAAGCTTACCTCCACTGATATTTTCTTTACATTTATCTTTTTCTTTAACAAGAAAAAGCTTTGGAAAGAAAAATGTTTTGGGTTTGTTTGGTTTGGGTTTTTTTTTTCAGTGAAATAACATACAGTTCTAATGAGACAAGATCCCTGGAGTTATAAAATGGCATGTTTAAGGAAGGTTGACACTATACCCCCTGCCTGTGGTTCAGTTTGTTGTGCTTGTTTTATGGTAAATTTTTGAGTGTCCATTTCCATTTGTCAAAGACTAAAGTATATTTTCCAATGCAAGTAAGTTGCTCTGGTAATAATAAAGTCCTCTGGGTGGGAGGACAAAGCCTAAACCCCCATTTCTTTCCTTTTCACCTAAGGCTGTAGTTTGGCAAGTGTTCGAGGTAGCTCTTCTAGGGGCTTGGGGAGGTTAAAAAGGAGAGACCAGGCTGCACCTCTTGCTCTGCTGGCACAGATGTGTGGCTGTGCAGGGAAGGAGATGGGCAATCTGACCTGGCTGAAAAATAGCCCAGCAAAAAAGGTGTCCTGAGGTCAGTTGCCACCAGGATTGACCACAGAGTCATACAATGAAGGCTGGGGTGGCACACCTGAGAAGGTGATGCAAGAATAGAAATGAATGGCCGAGGGCACCTATGAGTCTACGCGCACACGGACTGCTTTTTTGCCTTCTTTTTTTTCTTTTCTTCCCAGTGGCTGTGCTGGCTTAAATACATATCAAACTGTAGCTGAGAGAGTGATGCCTCAAGGTGTAAATAATAGGCTTATGCTCTCTGTGTGGGACACTTGGGTCACAGTTCCTCATACCTTTTTCTCAGTGGTGTAGCTGGCTCAAGGAATCTGTGCCCTACCTGTGAATTGCTCATTTGCTTCTGCTGGCTCAGTTGTTTGTGGAGGCATGGTGGAAAATTAAACCAGAAACTAGTTCTAAAAGAAGAAAAAAGAAAACCTCAAGGGTAAAAACTTAAGACCATCTCTCCTTACTGTGCATCAGTTAATAAATCTGGTTCACAGAGTATTTCTACAAATGTTTGTTCCTGCAGAAATAAGGGCAAGAGCGATTTGGGAACAGGAACGAGCAGGTGACACTGGGACATCTTTACGCTGGTGTTGCCACCAAGAAACAGCACCCTGAACTGTTCCCTTCATAAATGGGCATATGACAGCTTTGGCTGCACTCCTTTAAAATAGCCTAAGCAGTGAAGCATATGTTGCAAGTTCTGTGCCCAACTACAAGGAACCAACAAAGAGGACAGGATGTGTGACCTTCAGAGGGGAGTTCTGCTCTGCTGGAGAATCATTGATGCCATATTACATTAAGCCTGTCTGTGAAATCTCCCTGCTTTTAAAACATAAATTGAAGTTTATTATAAATATCCAGTGCTGAAGTGTGTTATGTATGCTTCATGTTTAAATCCTTTTCAAAGCTATTTCTTGCAGTCATTAACTAGCACACCTTTTGAATTCCATCACAATGTGTTTAGAACTCTGTATTTTTTAAGGCAAATGTTAAAAGAAAGTGGTTTATGGGAAATCTCTGCTACAGATATATACCTTTAAAATGGTATTTATAATCAAAATTTATACTATTCTAATAAGATCAAGATTTATAAATAAATACTAATCTGATTTTTCAGTTGCTACTGGTGCCATTTCCTTTTCTGCAAAAACAAAACCTGAAGTCTTTTTACAATTTTGTTTGACTACAGCACCTTACTTGGCATGGAAATCAAGGATAATCATGTGTGGGGAATTTCATTTTGAAAACAGTCTTCAAAATGCTTTGCCAAGAAATATTATACAGTTAGTAAACAGTTGAGTATTACGTATCATACTTTGTAATACGTATTCTCCATTCCATTTAAATAAGCTTTGGGAGACTTCATGCAACTTACTGTGGTGCCTCTGTATGTCCTTCCTCTCATAACAGAGTTCCTATGGTTTACACCATTTCATCCCAAACCTCACGTTCACCTATACTACAAAAATACGTCACTTGGTCAGTAAGCTACTGATCAGTGCACATTGCAATGTCCAGGATTCCTTGTGCTACACTTGAACTACATAAGACCATAGGCATAAATTTCTCCCTGTGTGTGGGGGCAAACATGCTGGAGTGGATCTTTCTAAGCCTGCTGCAGGCATTATAAGTAAATCGAGCAGAAATTCCTCTATCTAAACTGCTTCCAGGGAGCCAAGTTGCTCTTGTTCTTACCTCGTAGTTGGAATGTAGCAGCTGTTGGTCACGAACTGGTGCACTTAAATTCATTTCTTCAAGTCTGTTCTGCTGCATCAATACTAATGGTATATTCTACAGAAACAGATGGTTAAATCTGTGTGATAAGGTCCATCGTACACTGTACCCTTGCACTTTGTTATCCATATACCAGTTTTCCTTAACTAGTCAGTGTCCTAAAATTTTGTCTTGCCCTGCCCACAGATCTGGAATTTACCCATAAAATAGTTCCAGCTCAGCACCTAAATGCACTAATAAATCTCAAATTAGCAGCAGCCTCTGAGGCCGCTGCCTAGCCCAAGCTGGACTGGGAGAAACCATGAGAACATGGGATTTCCAAGATCCCAGTGGGTCACTTGTTTAATTTCATAATAGTTGAAAAAGAAAAAGATCTGACAATAATTCAGTGCCCTTTTGTAGAGGAAAAGCCTGCCCTGAATTACTTTGGAACTTGTTTTACACTTGCTGTCGTATGGGATTTTGCTCTCCTTTTCTGAGACCTTATACATATTGGAGTCTAGCATGTGCCTTTCTCATTGACTGAATGGGAACTTAGGCTTTAAAATGTAGGTGTGCTAAGCTAAGCTGTAGTTAAATGTCTAAAGCAGATGGCAGAAGTACCTCTCTGTGGGGCCAGATTCTTGCCTGAATGGGAGCATTTGGCAAATTAAATGAAGTATGTAGTTGGATGAATAGGTCGAATGTAGAAGACAAAGTGCTGGCTGCTGCAGCTGCCCAAACTAGATTACCAAGCAGAAGGGGAGTGTTTAAAACCTAAGTGGGTCCAAATTTGAGAAAGGGAAGAACAACTAAGTGTGACCGTTCTTCCTGGTCATCTTTGCTGGGTCCAGGGTAAATCTTGTGCTGCTGGGGACTTGGCCCCACCCAACTGGGATGTTTGGTTTCCTGGATAGAAAAAAAATGCAATCCTATTAGACAACACATAAAAATCCTTCTGAAGTATTTCTAAAGGAGCCAGTCGGCTAAATGTGCAGAGTACACAGAATCCCTTCTGGCACTGTCTTGAGTGATGCGTTTACCAATCCTAATGGAGATCCCAAACCATATTGCTCCACAGTCCCCCCTGCACTCATTATGTTTCTAACACACATATGTGTATGTGAAATGCCAATTATGGTTTTTGCATTCCATGGTTTCAGTACCAGTGTTTTTCCAAAATGCTGACTGGCCATTACCACAGCCAGACCATCCTGTGGTCTCTCCACTCAAATATGTTTCTTCAACTAAAAAAAACCAACAAAAAATGTTTTTCTTTGGTCTGTTGCACTGTAATCTCTGTTCTTCTGGGGATTATATAGCTCTGCGGGTGATTTCTGTAATTCATGCTAGTCTTTCATTAGAAGTAATAGGCGGTCTTAATTACAGCATGCCACATGACAAACTGGTAAAGGTGCTAGAAATGTTGCCAACAGGAAAAGAATTGGATGCTGTGAATTTTTTTTAATTAAGAGTTGGCAGTACTGACAGGAAATAAGATTGGACTTGTGTCCACTGAAAGCTATGTAGTTTGGGTGTAGAAATTTTTCTAAATGTCATGAATTGTATGCTGCTTGTGGTTTTAAGAACTTGAAAAATTACCTTCAGCTTAAACAAAATAAGACCAACTTTTGAAGTTGAATATATACCAAATAGGGAAAAAAATATGGAAACTTTTGATTTTTCTCTTATCATTGCTTTATAAACTGTAGTCTTCCTCAACATACCTGAATTTGTGATAAACGTTTACTTTATACCACAAAGTATTCTTAGGGCACATTATGTTACTGCAGTAAATATTGTTTTAAATGTCTGTAGAGATGTAAATGAATGCATCATCTTTGCTACTTGCTGTCAGGCTCTCAAAATATCTGCAGGGTTGGGGTCTTATTCCTCCACCCTTGTAATTTCCCAGCAGGTGCAGAGTGGAGCTGTGTGATCTGCAGTGCAGCTCAGTCTCCAGGGTTGGGCAGTGCCACACTACTTTTGCCAAGCTTTAATTAATTTATTACAAGGGAGAGTGTGGTGCATGCATGACACTAAATTTTTCTGAGGACAGGGTGGTTCTCAAAGTCAAGAGAGAGAGAAAAAGTCCTTTCTAGACGGGAATTTAGAGTAAGAGTCTAACAGTAGGTGCCCATAGACTCTGGTGGAGCATGTTCCTCTCCATCAACCAGAGAGAGCCCAAGCTGTTGTTAGGCATGAGGGAAGAGCAGACATTCAGCTAGAGTAACCTTGCAGCTACCCAGGCACTATCAAACTTAATTTGAGGTAGAGAGAATGTTTCTTTGTAGAGAATCAGAAGTGGGACCACTATAGAGAAAAATTCTAAATAAGTGACAGCCCGGGCCATATCCATGTGCAATTTTGGGGGTTTTGCCCTGAGAAAGGCAGACTACTAAATGGAAGATGGTCACTGTTCAAATGTCAAAATCTGTCTGTGCTATCTGTTATCTAAAATTCAGAAAAATCCCAAATATTTTGTGCAGAATAGATACCTGACATACCAAGTTTTTTACCACTAGCAAATGATTGCTGGGGTTATTACATGGGTCCTGACTGTGGCAAAGAGATTAGCAGTTAAGTCAGTGTTTTTTTACCATGAGAGAATATCTGCCAATCATTATCAAAGGAGAAGTAATCTGCAATAGTAGTACTCCAAAAGAGAGGAAAATAGTAATTTCTAATTATTATTCAACTCATTGACTGCTTAATTCCAAAGCACATTTTGTTCAAAAGATAAATCTAGCCAAGCTGTCAGATTACACTTGCCTTTGGGCTGGGCGAGAGGCTGATCCCTGAGGATTTCCTGCCAGTCCCTGCTGTGACGCTGGAGGAAGAGTAGCTGTCCAGTGCACTCACTGATGGGAGAAGGGGCAGAGATAGCTGCAAGCATCATAGGGTGTTATGCATGCACATATATGAAGTACTTCCAAATCCCCACAGAGATAATGTTCAAATTCTTTCTTACTCTGATGATGTGGGTATTAATTTGCTTCCTGTGATTGTTTAATGTGTATATGCAGCCTATGGGGTTTTTTTCCTTCCCCTTTGCATCTGATGTGCCAGCAAAGGAAGACAGTAATAGTCTCCCGGGATATGTACAGCTCTGTTCATATCTGAGGTACGAAGTCAACTCAGGACCATTTTGTTCTCATAAAATATACAGCACTGCAGTTTAATGGATAATGGCATAAATGCCAAGATTTGATGGGCAGAACCATTTCACTGGGAGATGAAAAAGACTATGAGGACTCAGTGCTGGATGGGATATGCATAAAACCATACAGAAGCAGGATCTTGTGTGCTATGGGGGTAGTGATGTTGCTTTATCTGAGTGTGCTAAGAAGCCACACTTGGCTATTACAAAGTAATAATACATATGAGTTTTTTTAAAGTACTAATGAGGAAGCTAATGGGTTTTACAGAAGGTACTTCCACTGCTTTACATGTGTGTTCTATAGAAGTAGAACCTTTTTTGTACTGATTTGGGTGATAAAGAAAAAGATGGTTTCCCCTCAGGTCAGTAGGAACTGACTACGTTTGCTCCTGTTTGAGTGCATTGGTCTGGAGGGCTGCTGAGCATCTCCCAGTTTCACAGCACCTGGGGAAAATTACAGGGGAACGCTGGGGCTTCAGATCATGTTCAGGGTATTCTCTGCTCTGAACTTGGGCAGAAAACTTTGCAGGAGGGGGAGGAAAAAATCCAACAAGGAAAAATTGCTGAAGCTAAAGACTGAGTGGTCTGTATGGAAACTAAAATAACAAGCTGCCGTGCTGCTGTGCTGGTTGTAGGTATCTGTCTGAGAGCCCAGCCGTATGTCAGGAACTTTGGTGCCCTTGAGTCGAACAGTAAGGATGAATTGGACAGATTTGTTCATGTGCACAGAGTAGGAAATGACCAAAAAAGGAGCGTTTTTAGCAAGGAATTACCAAGGGCTTTGCTTTTGCTTTCACTGAAATATAGGTGAGAACCCGAGCTAAGATGGCTTGGTGCCGCCCAAGGGCTGTCTCGTACGGGAGCGGGACGCGTGTGCGCGCCCGGGCTGTTCCAGGGCTGTTCCAGGTGCGCGGGGAAGGCTCCTGCCTCCCTGCTGGGGAAACCCCGGCCCCGCTCCTGCCTTTGGCAGCTCCGCCGCGGCTCTGCTGTGAATTAGTATTTTAATGAATATTACATAATTCTTGGATTCGGGTCTTTCAACTCTTAAATCTTCAAACCCCGTTTATTCTATTGTTTAGCCAATAGAGGGTATTTCAGCATATTTTTTTCTGGCAAAACTGTAGTGCATTTCAAATTATTCTAAAATTACCCGCACTTTTGAGGGACTAATTTGCCTCTGTCCGCGGAATGCAGTCATGGACGAGTCCAGCCAGGCCCGCCGAGGGCGACAGTATAATTATAATTAGTGGAAATGAGCTTATTTTG
>JAOXXN010000002.1:52885-75104 GCA_026770055.1 Myrmophylax atrothorax | reverse complement strand
CAAGAGGATATAATTGCTACAGACTGTAATTGTACAAATTGAAGGCACCAGATGAGGTCTGAGTGATAGAAAAGTGTAGGTCATGCAAGAGTAGTGGTGCAGAAACAGATGATGATAAAAAGAGAGGTGGCCAGGTCAGACAGGATGGATGAGGTAGAAGTTGTAGAAGCAGCAAAAATGTTGTTTATATTGATTATAAGAAAGGGAAGACTTTTACAGATAATAGCAAAGGGGGAAAAGAAGAGATAGTTTTCAAGCAGATAGTGCCATGGTTGCAGCAACTGTGTTACTGAATGAGAAAATGGTATGAACCAGCCAAAAGGCCTTGGCTGACAAATCAGCACCAAGGAAATGGGAAGAAAGAGGGGGTATGTTTGTTTAGGAATCTGAAGTAATTCAAAGGACAGTATCAGTAAGCCCTGCTGGCTTCCCAATGGCTTTCTGAATAAATCGTGGAGTTACCTTTTCTAGGGAGACCCCTGCCTATAATAAAAGCTTTATTTTAATCTTACATTAAAATTAAACTTAAGTTTTGAGGACAAGGAATGCCAATTAAGCAAAAGTACTTTAAAGATAAAGTATATTCATTACAAGGTTCTTCAGTTTGAAAGGGAACCTGTTGGAAATCCAAGGTATCTGAACACTACACCACATGTCTCAGAAGTCATTTACAATGTTTGAAGCTTTGCAAACTTTTTGTCAGCAGTTCACTTCTTCTTTCTCTTCTGCAACATTGTTCACTGTTGGTTCTCATCAAAGCCAAAAACTTACTCCTTACCCTCTCTGCCTAATGAGTAACATGCAATTTTTTTGCAAATGGATCAAGCTCCGGGGCCCAGAGGCAGAGTTTACCAGTCTTACCTTCGTTAACGCAGACAGTTGTGTTCATCTGGCAAGGCTTCATCGCAGTTTTCCATGTCAGACACTTCCCTCAGAGACCCCTTACCAACTGTGGCTGGAGGTTTGTTTGCTCATGTGAAAGGCTAAGGGACTGTGTCCTAGAGACAACATTTTGTAGCAGCTGATTGCTTAAAAAGAGCCTTAGGAAGCTGCCTGTACCCATCTCCTAATGATGAATGGACAGGTAAAAGATAGTGCTGCTTTTAGTCATTGGCATCTCTTTCCCATTCTTGAATCTTTTCCCTTTTCTGTTCAGATCTGTATTACGTTTAAAAAAAACCAAATAAGTGTAAGAGAGTGTCAGATTAATATAGTGTACAGTGACATTATTAATGAATAACATGTTGGTAACTGGTAGCAACCTTTGCCACAGCAGCAGACAATGCTTTTCAGGTGGAGTTGTCCTAATTTTGTAAAGGTAGCTGCTTATAAATGAAAAAGTAGACTGACCTTGGAAATTTATATTATAAGGAAGTAGCACAGGTATTACTTTTCCTCTTTTTAATTTTCCTAAATTCAAACACAGCTGACAGATGAGATTAAAGACTGCAAACGTTTGTGCCTAACACCAGCCTAAGCTCTGGGTTAATGAAACAAACAGCAGTGGGAAAGTTGGTGAGATAAACAGTTCTTTAGTGCATGATTTATGGAGAACTGCTATGTGATGCAAATGTTTCTATTGAAAGAAATTTATAATAAAGGCTGTTTACAACAGCACTGCTGCAATTTCGGCTGAGGCATTCTTGTTTCTTACTAGTATTCTGAGGTATTGGATATGAGACATGGGAATCCTCATTTCCCATGGTGATACTCTACATACACACAGGTGGATGGGGAGGTTTTTTGCCAGCTTTAGACCATTTTCTCTGTTGCCAACAGTGTGTGGAAAGACTCAAGGTCAGGAACTTTCTCTCCCTCCTCCATTAGGGTAGGCTGTGCAGTGTCAGCCATGCATGTGGTAGAGCGAGAGCATGGCCTTGGGGTGAGTGAGCTGCTGCACATGGGCTGCCCCACAGCGCCCTGGCAGGGGCTCACCCCTAAACACAGCACCTCAGAGCCACCCTACTGCCCTGATGGAGTGGGGGCACCTGGAAGTGCCCCGGGGCGTCGTTTGGGTAAAGGATACTTTTATTGACATCTCAAGTATTTTGGTGTTTTAATTAGGGAGAAATGAAGCAACATGATGATCTTTCTACATCAAGTTAAGCTGGATATTTATCTGCTTTGCATTCACTTTCAGAAATTCCACCTTCCTCTTCACTTGCCTCATTGTTCTGCAGAAACTGCACAGTATACAAACATTGTAGTATTGTGGAGCCTGAAGTGAATTGTCAGAGTCAAATCCAGAGAACAGAAATTTAGAGCATGGGTAATAATGGTCCTGAGATACATGGCAGATTAATACAGAAATCTTAATTGGAAGGTATCTTCCCTTTTTTTTTAATTTCAGCTAGCCTCTTACCATAACTGTAATATCATTTGTATGTGGTAATTTACTTGTAAGTGTCACTCCAGAAGACATTCGAGATGATGAATGTGAATCTGCTCTCAAAAAACTGTGATGTCTCATTTTCTCTCTAAAGCTTTATTTGTGCTCTAATTCTGTGGCTAAATCAGTTAGCAGTAGCTGTTGTTTTTTTCCTGTGGAAAGTATTTTTTTCTTAAATTGTTTTCACATAACAAATCAAAACTCTTTGATGAGCACAGATCAGTTTAAGACATGCTTTTTGGAAGTGCAGTATATTAAGTTGCTAATTTTTTTTCCTACAAATGATGCTCCTAATCTGCTATTCTCTCAATTGAGTGCCTTATTAAAATCTTCAAATTTTATGGTGCCCATTAGTAAAAATGTGAAGTAAGAAAATTGCCAATCAAAAGTCCCTGTTTATTCAAGTGTAAATTGATACTTACAAAATATGTGTTGGTTTATAGCCAGGATTCTGAAATTACAACATTGTCACTTAGGGACATACTGTAGTAATAAAAAGGCAGCAAACTAATGTATTTTTAGAGAAAGTTTTTTACTTCCTTTCCCCTCATTTCAAGATTTGGATCTGCCAGATGAAAAGTTAAAAGTTACTATCTCACTTGCATGCACAATGGAGGCACAGGGAGCACATTTGGTTGCAACCCCTTCGTTGTCTGTAACACGTGTGTAGATTTCATCAGCTTCAAAAGAAGCTTAATTAATTTAATTATTATTACTAAATATTATTATCTATTTAATTGCCAATCTGTGTGTGTGTGTATAACAAATCCATTCTTAGCTTATGAATCAGTGTAATAATTTTGAATATTTTGTGTTGATTAACTCCTCATTTTTGTATCATTACCATGAGCATTTATCTCTTGGCTTTTTATGTGCTGGTATATAGGTCGATGGGGAAACTTAATTTGCCTTATTGGCAAAGCAATGGCACTTACTGGTATAAACCAAACTAGTGTGTTAAACTAAGCTTACTGTTTCTTTCTTCTGTCCTTGCAGAGCTGGAGTGGACCAGAGAAGTTACTTGCTTTAGATGAACTCATTGATAGTTGTGAACCAACACAAGTAAAACATATGATGCAAGTGATCGAGCCCCAGTTTCAGAGAGACTTCATTTCCTTGCTCCCAAAAGAGGTGAGAAATACGGGTTAATACTGGATTATGCCATGGACTGGTTGTCATCTTTAAAAACTTGGTGCTAACTTTGCCAGCATACGGATGTAAACTGATGTTGGAGGTTCACAATTTGGTATGCTGCCATCATATGGCTACTGTAACTTCAGGTTAACATACCTTGCCATGTCTCCTGATAGGCATTTAGGTACCTGGAAATACAGATGACCCCTTTAAACAAAATCCCAGTAGGTTTAAAAATATGTGTGTAACTTAATTAGGCCAATTATGCTTTTCTTTTTTTTTGAGAACTAATTCTGTTAGGGCAACACACACCAAAATTTCCTTTGGAGGTAAGACGTCTGTGCACATTATTCTGTAAGTGTAAGCATTATTTTTTAATCCTTTAAGTGCTGGGGGTTTTCTTAATGTTGTCTTTGAATTTATTTTAAACAAACGGAGTCCTCAAATCTCTACTAAATAAACCAAAGGTAAACCCAGAAAAGCATTTCTTACTAAGGATAAAGCCAAACTGTAATTAAGTAGACATGTTACAGTAAATCCTTTACTGCAAATCAGATCATGTTGTATCAGATTAAAGAGAAAGTAAGATTTAGATTTCAGCATGTGTAACTAAATGCTGACCACAGAAGAGTAATTCGTGATCTCCTCAGAACTAGAACATGAGGGTGGATATGAAGGAGTATAAACTCAGTTTGCTGCAGTTATTAAATAGATGTAATTTAGTTAATTTGGAAATAGTACTTCTGACTTTGATTGATATTAGCTACTTGGAAGCATTTGTTATTTGGAGTGGGGAAGAAGTCTTACTTTTTTTTTGCCATATCTACCGTATGTTGGGTTTTCTGTATGAAAATTTTCATGTGGGCTTAAGTCTTTGCAAGTCTTAGTGACTAACACTGTACAAAGCAAGTTTTTTTAAGATATTCTGGTGCTAGTATTTGGTTGCTGTGTTTGACATGGTCTTACTACCTGAAGACTGGTTTATATCTCTATTCCTTGACATTCTTTTGTGATGTTTATCCTTTCTGAATACTTAGGTGTACAAGACCCTTCTTTCCATTTTTGTACTGTCATATCTTCACAAGTCAGGAAGTGTCACAGCCTTCCCTTGCTGGCTGGCATTTGTGAGGGTTGGAATCAATTTATGCAATGACTATTAACTTAGTACACAAGACATGAGATTAGTATCTACAGAAGCACTTTCTGGGGCCGCCTTCTTTGGGAATGGAAAGGACACTGGGGGAGGAGAAGAGGTCAGTAGGACCTCTGCATGGTTGCCATGTTGCCCAAAGCAGCCTTTAGCAGAGGCCGAACAAGAGAGCAAGACTTTGTATTTTGAGGAGACAGAAGATACTTTGCCACTTTCTGCATCTAGTGATAACAGTAACTCACAGATCAGTTCTCTTTGCATGATTTTGTGGCAATACTATTTCAAGTACAACCAGTGATCTAGTTACACTGTAACTAAAGATCATGTTATTATTTCATTTTTTGCCATTTTTTTCACGGAAGAGATACACTATTTAGCAGTAAAATTTTCTTTGTCACTTAGGTTTCTTGACTCCATTGTAAAGTACTCACGTTTAATTTGTTTATTTTTAGTGGGTTTCTTGCCTGTTGAAACCAGAATGTTGTAAGTGCTTCATGGTAGGCTGACACTTCACCAGTAAAGCTGGCTTAAATAATGATTGCTTCCTAACCCCGAGTCACTGTCACCAAAATTAACCAGGTTAAAAAAAACTGTCGAGCTGGCTGCACCATCTCCTGTCCTTTTCCTTGGCCCAGATCTCCCAAGCAGTGCTGTCCACAGCTATTTAACGCTGGCTGCGCTGGGGTGACGCACCGAGCCGTGGGGGCACGAACAAGTTGCTAGGGTCAGTAGTTCCGTGAAGAGGCTTCCCTGCCGGATCCAGCATCCTGCGAGAACACGCTCCCGTGGGCTGTCGCTGCGCATTAACATCTGTGGTTACCCCCAGTGCTGTTGGATGCAATGCAGGGATTTTTTTACTGAACCAGAACAAGAAGATGATGTGGGCGGGAGGGCTTTGCTTCAAAACCGTTTCCTGCAATGCAAAGACAGTAATGTAATAGCCAAATAACCAAGGAAATGTTTGCTTTCCTCCCAAGGAAACATGCTGTCAAACAATCTGAAGTAAATACTCCTCTTTTCTTGCTGAGACTTTAGAAATAATTATTCAAATTACTTATTTGTGAAAATCAGGTCTAGAAACCAACAGATGAGGAGTTTTGATGAAATGAGCCATAGAAATTTTGTTGGTTCTGTGTGTGTGAGTGAAGGAAAAGGCAAGAGACTGTTGACTATTGGGTACTATTAACACTGCAACAGAGAGTAGTCCTAAATCCAGTTCATAGGTAGATCTTTGCTACCTGAAGTTTTCTTACAACTAGGTCTGTGATTGTGACAAAGGCAAGTCATCGTTTATGTAGGTACTGATCTTAAAGTCGGCTGTGGGCTGTGTTGACTATTGAGGACTAGATAAATATAGTCTAAAATAAATATAACCAGATGTAACCTGGTTTAGAATCAGTTGGCTCACAGGTTTAATTAACACCCATCTTAGCAATCTTCCATAATCTGTAGAGATAGGACAAATGATATTTAAACAAACTCTGTTGTCAGTTGTGGAACATCCAGCAAAAAATTGAAAGGGTCTGTGTCCCGTTTGAATCTTGCCACATGCAGGACTATGTGATGGGTGTGAGGAAACAACACCTATTCAATAATTTTACATGCCAGGAATTAAAGCAGAAAGTCTGAAAGGACAGGTCCAGTTGTTGCTCCTGTAATAGACAGCCTTACACCAGATCCTAAATGCTGATTTCCTAAGCAGGGACAGAGGAAGATTCTTCAGGTTTATGACCTGGGATGCCTACAGGATGTAATGCATTATTTAAGACACAGGTCCCTCAAATGTGGAGTCATGAATGCTCCCTGTGAGCTGCAGGTGATGGCTTGCAAGCAAGGTGTGTATGCAACCAAAGTGCAAACAGTCCTGACTTACTGAATTTTTATTTCCTGCACAGTTGCTGGCTGGTCTAGATTACTAAAAGTAAAGGTTTCTCACAAAATAAGTTCAAAAATCTGCTGAGGTCAACAGCCTATGGTTATGACTTCCTTACTAAATTTCAGTCTATGTTGCTTTGTAGGGCAGGTTCTATTTATATATATCATAACTTCAGCCGAAAATTACATTCAAAACCCTAAACACAAAAAGATATGACAAGCAGAAGTGAAAGTGGATGATATGATTTACTTGACAGCTTCTGCATTTTATTAGTTACTGACAAAGACCCCACTGTTTCAGCATGTAAGTAGTTCTCTGCATCACTATTTTCAATATTTTTCTTTCTGCAGAGTTTTTGCTGTGGAAGGGACTTTCCTGCATCTTTCATTATTTTCCATGACTGTGGGGGTGCACTATTGCTGTTAAGTAGAAAAGCTGTACTTGGTAATCACACCCTTAGTGATAGCTGTCCTTGTGTCTTGGATTGTGTTTTTGATACTTCTGCTCTTGTTTAAGACTTCAGTACATCTGAAGAAACATGGGTAGATTTTGGAGGGTTTATTGTGTTCACGCTATGGCTTAGCCTTGCCAATAACCTTTAATTTTGTCATGTGGAAAAGTTCATCATCTGTTTATTTTCACTGGGATTTCCCAGGTGGTTTTGGTAACGTATTGTACTAGAGTTACGTACTTCGATCCTTCCGATCCCAGTCTGCAAAATTCCTGGTACCACCTCCTAGGAGTGTGTTTGTGTTCTCACCAGGAAATGAGTGATGCCTGCACTGTGTTTTCCACCACTGCAGAGTGTTTCTGAGCTCAGGTGCACGTAGCATTTACTTATTCTGTATTTGGGCTCTCTGAGTGATGTTATTCATCACAACTGTACTTCCTGGTTCAACTCTCAGAGTAACTTCTGGTGTATTTGTTAGCTAAAATAACATAGACATAATTACTTCAGTTATAATTCTACTAATGATTCACAATAACATGGATTACATTTTTTAAAAGTGTAATAATGATTTCAGCTGACATCTACTTTCAAATACAAGAATCATTTTGTGATGTGGTCTGTATGGATTTAGTTACTTAAGATGATTGTTACATTTCCACATGCCCACAGGAATAAACTGGAGTCTGTTAAGTTTCTGAGATTCTTTAATAATTTATCATTTCAATTTTCTCTATTTCAGCCCCTGATGTGTGATAATACGAGGAGTTACTTCACTTTTCTTTTGAAAAGCAGCACAGAAATACATTTTCTTATTATTTTTTACAGCTGGCACTGTATGTGCTGTCATTCCTGGAACCCAGGGACCTTCTGCAGGCAGCCCAGACATGTCGTTACTGGAGAATTCTGGCTGAAGATAATCTTCTCTGGAGAGAGAAATGCAAAGAGGAGGGTAAGGCTGAGTAAAAAGATGGATATAATGGTCGAAGTGTTGCCATCATAAAAATTGCAGTTCATTTACATAATAAGCTTAAAGTTTTACGAAGGCAGTTTGTGTGACTTCAGATTTAGTGCTAGTTATTCATTGAGCTACATGGTTTGTATCTCTGTTGAAAGTAGGAAGCAGAAATAATCCATGGAGTCCTAGAAATGAAACTAGAGTTTAAGTTTGAATATCCTATTTATACCAGTTGTGTGTTTTTAGAAAACAATTGGGTTTGCTTTTTAAGTGTTATTTTTATTCAGGATACAACCAAAGGAAATGAGAGCCAAGACATAAAAATGACAGAGTATAGTCTTGCAGTTTGTAACATGGAGGAAAAATGTTTGCTCAGGAGAAGGGCTCCTGTAATTTCACGTCACTTATAGGAAAATGAGCACAGAAATAGCACGTGGTAGTGGGAGAAGATGCTAACAGGATTGCTTATAGAGGGACACACAATCCACTAGGAACACAGATATTATCCTGCCTGTGCCAAATCCAGAAGATAAGGTGGTTCAGCAGTAACATGAATGGGCAAAAAAAAAGCTCCCAGGAAAGTAGCAATGTATCTGTGCACATGAAGAATGTAAACTTTTATTTCTAAGGAGCATTATATGAACAATGAGTGCTCTGGGGGGCAGAGCATATGTGTGTGATCTCAGAGCAGTATCACTCTTGGACATAGGCAAACTCAGGGCCCTGTCCAGACTGGGTGGAGACAAGGGCTTGTGAGAGGTAAATGCAAAGGCTTCAAAAAACATGACAGTGTTAATGTAGCTGCCTTTTTGTAAGGGCACCTAATTTAATTCGTTTTCTTTTGCAGTGAGTGTCTAACTTCTTAAATCTTCTCTAAAGATTCTCCCCTTAAAAATTTAAGTGAAAATGGATTAAGAGGTCAGAATGAGTAAAAAAGGAGAAAGTGGAGAAGGGAATTAGCCTACATCTTTGAGCTTTCAAGTAAGAATAAATATGTCCAGTCATGAGGGCACAGGCACACGGGCCAGTATTGCAGCCCAGTTGGCCTCAGTGAGCTGCTCAGTAACAGGAAGGAGTTCAAGACTTGCAGGCAGAGACAGGGCTAGAGGCAGAGGAGTGAAACCCACATATTGGCAAGAAACAAGACTCCTGCCACTAATGAGATGCAGTGGGGAGAGGAGCTGCATAGGAAAGAGAGCAGGGTGAGAGAATTGTAAAAAAAGCGGTATCTGTAGTAGCAAGGCTAAAACAAAGCACTACTGCTTAAGTGTCAAGTCAGAAAGGGCATAGCTATACTTAAATTCCAGCCAGGAGAGGACAATGCCAAAAGCACTCAGCCTTTCAAATCAAGAAAGTAATTAAAAGCTCACTAATACAAGAAGTCACAGTGAACTTAAAGGTAATGAAGATGGGTGACCAGAGTGGAGAACCACAGACAGAAAGGTTTAACACCTGCCCAGTTCCAAAATGAGCATACAAGTGGGTTTGGAGCTTTTTGCACAGTACCCACTTGCAGAAGGCAATATTCTGCTGCATTGCCTCAGAAAGGGGGATCCCAAACCATGCTAGCAGGTTGCCAGCAAGGAATGATGAACTGGAGCATTTTCAGCCATGATTACAGTAATGATTATGCTGAACCGACAAGGACAGATGCAGAATAACTCTCTGAGGAGCAGGGCAGTGTCACTGACACACAAATAGTGGCAAGCAGGAGGGTGTTGCGTCTCTGCCGAATTTAATGTCAGGGGTCACTGTAAAGGTTTGGGAGGGAAGGTGTTTCCTGCAGAGTGGCCTCATCTCTTCCCCTCACCCTGATTTTTAAAATCCATTTTAGGGATTGATGAACCATTACATATCAAGAGGAGGAAAGTAATAAAACCAGGCTTTATACACAGTCCGTGGAAAAGCGCCTACATCAGACAACACAGGATTGATACCAACTGGCGGCGAGGAGAACTTAAATCGCCCAAGGTAAAGTTCTGAGCTCTGTGCACGCTGCCATGAACAAAGCAGGATCAACTTGTACATTGGTTTTTTCCTTTGGACAAACCAGACCATCCATGCACAAAAAGCAGCGTATTGCTACAGAAAAAATAATTTGTATTTTAGCTTACCCCATTTAAGTTGTATTCTGAGCACCATATTGGCAAATCAAAGTGGTATTCTTGCCCTACTCTTCTAAGAATTTCTCTACCATTTTATGAATTCCTGTAAACATGCCTGTCTTTTTGAGACAGATAATCTCAGAAACTTGATTGAAAATGCTTATATTTAAACATAGAGACACATATGTAATATATAAAAGTGTTTATGTATGTACTGTTAGACCTGGGTCGTGTTACAACATAAAAATACTCCACAACTGTTCTGTGATTAATTCATGCTTTAATTTTAAATATATTCTTGCAAATTGAACAGCACCAGAGAATAACTTCATTCCATGTTAAGAATTAAGTGGGAGTTCCTAAATACTAAAATTCTTTTAATGACATTGATGTGTTATCATTACATCTTTTCCAATAAGAGGATATGAAGCAGTATTTCAAACCTTTTGTAAATATAACACCAGCTGTCTAATCAAACCTGATATTGAACAAGCAGTCAGAAATATGAAGAAAACCCATATTCATGGCTTTAAGGTTTTAAGGCAATTTACCTGTTTTCTTAAATACTACAACAAAATAATCAAAAAAAGAACAAAAAAAGTCGCATGGAAAACCTATGACTATATCCTGCTGTTTATTTGGCCGTGACTTATGTACATCTCTGGCAACGGTTCTGTGTTTCATGCCTTGAGATGCCACATCAACTTCTCTTGGAATTATTATTAAAATTACAGCCTCTGGCATTATCCAAATGCCATTTCATTTCAATGAACATCTTGAAAACTGCTCAGATATCTTAAATGAAAAATTCTTCATCCTATGTATTCTGATAAGGATTGGTTTTGCTGTATTGCAATATAAAATATACAGAATTACACATTTTCCAAAACCAAATATTGAAAATCACACCTCTGAAAAGCAACATTCCAATGCACATTCCCAGCACATTAAATTGTTGCTTTTGTTTGTATTTAATTGAGTTAGTGGGTTTCTAGTTTTTTACTTTGGTGTTGCCTGGCATTTAACACAATACAATGCATGGCTGTTAAGGGAAAAAAATAGATGTAGTCAGCCTTGACCACTGAACTACAAATACTCAGCAAATAATACAGCCCCATTCTTTTTTGTTCAAGATTGAAACAAAAGGTAGCAGTACCTCAACTGAAAAATAAAGAGATGGAATAACTGTAGAGGAATCGAGCAATGTTCAGTTACTAACTCAGCCTGCTTTTGCTGGGGATTTTCCCTGGTACTTTTAGGAGGCTTACAGTAGCTGCAGTGTGCTTGCTAAGCAAGGCAGCATCACTCCGTGGAAGGAGGAAAACACCTTCTTTGGTCCCAGCTGGCGGTAAATTAGACTTGACACACAGGATTAAGGGGCCGTATTATTACTGAAGCAACTCTAGCATTTTGTAATTTATGAATCAGAGGAGCACTTTGTTTCTTCTGCTGCTCTCTAATCTCCTGCATTAAATTGTGGCTGTATGTTTTGTGTTCTCCATTGCCAGGTGCTCAAAGGGCACGATGACCACGTGATCACATGCCTGCAGTTCTGCGGGAACCGGATAGTGAGCGGCTCTGATGACAACACGCTGAAAGTGTGGTCAGCGGTCACAGGCAAGGTAATGTGCGCTCTGCTGAGTGCCTGAGGAAGGGAGGTACAGGTAGAGCACTGGCACATCAGACACGCTGCTGTGCCACCAGACCACATTACAGAGTGGCCTTTAGTGCCATCTGGGGCAAGCATCAGAAGTGCCAGCTAAACGTGTGGGTTGCCTTTTCTCACAAAGAAACTTGCCTAGTTCAAAAAAGTCACCTTGGTGTGAAACTGCAGTGCTGCTCCTGTTACCATTGGCATATATCCTTGTTCTCTTGGCAATTCTGCTACTCTTGTGGAGTCGTTTGTGACACAGACTTTAAAGAATTTGGACAGATATGTTACTTATCTTCCTTAAAGCTTAATTTAAGCTGCTTTTACCCCTCCACATCCCTCTTTCTCACTTGTCTTCTAGCATTCTTTCTGTTATTTTCAAGTTTTTGAAATGTGGTGTTCATTTTACTGGCTCTGATTTCAAATACAGAGTTTGTTTTTCTTTCTAAGCTGCTATATTGCTGAGCCACAAAAAAAATTAACTTGCTTTAGGTTTAAATATTTCCTATTAAATTAGATCCAGCTCAGGCAGGAATTTAATAAGCTTCAATAATTTAATTTTGGCTTAGAGAAGCAAAACAATATGTGCAATCTTAAAGGTAGTCCTGAACATTTCACTCCCATTAGAACATTATGGCTACTCAGCCCATAGGTTTTTGCTTTGAGGTGACTGACTGACTGTGCTTCAAGGAGGTAGAAAAGGCCTTGGGGAAACACACCTTTGTCCTTCCAGATTGGTATTGTGTGAACTTAGCTTGGTTTTAACAGTATAGGTAACAACAGGACAGCTGTTGAGGGTATAACATGTTTAAGATATAAAAGGTATCCACTTCATAGTGTCAAAGCTGAGTGTATTAAGCATTTGTCATTGCATGCCCAGAAGATCCATGAAGGGATTGTTAATACTACTGTGGGTAAGAATAAAGTAAGAGCCATAGGAAGCCTCACCCTGCTGCTGTTGGCTTCCCTACAACAAACTGTCTAATGAAGGATCTCATAAAGAAATATATTCTTTTTTTAATTGAAAAGGGAAACCTAAATACAAATGAAAAATACTTTCTTTGTACATATCATACTCCCAAAAGCAAAATGTTCCTTTAAATATACAAAATTGAGCCCAGTAGCATGACTTAACAATTACTGTTCAGTAATTTTTTGAAAATAATTACAAAACCTAGTGTGACTATTTATCCCAAACCTTTGAGAGCCAGAAATTGTGTATGGAAAATGGAAGCATGCTGCATCAGCCCTCGTGCTTACCGATGCTGAAGAATTAATAAAATAAATAAAAAATAAAAAACCCCTAAAGGTTGGTTTGTGCAAATGAACATGACTAAATAATTCCCTTGGCAGATGCAAAGCTGAAAATAAGGATTCTGTGTTTTTACTGCTTTAGTAAGATGATGTCCTAAAATATGAACACATTGTTTAAAATAAGAGAACTGTAGAAGTGAATAACAGCTATGAACTGAAAAAGATGGATTTGATAGCAGTGAAATAAGCTAGGAGCCAGGAATTGCAGGAGAATTTGTTAAAAAAAAATCGTTGAAGGACAAGAAATCTATGTACAGGAAAAAAGCAAGGCATTTACAAGGATGCTAGAAAGAATAGGATATTAACAACAGGAATTAGTATACTGTCACTGATGCAGAAAAATACTTGCTTTGGAAGAAAATTCATGTGATAAAATACAGCATGCAGTGATAATAGAACATTTTGGGAGAAACTCACAAGGATGTTAAACAACTACCAAAGTTATGGTTTTTCTTATTACAGTTGATCCAGATAATCTGTATTAGATGACTTTTTTTTCCCCTAACGTTACCTGTGGGCTAAAATTAGTGTTTTTTCAAAAGGTATGAGGACATGGAGATGATCTCGGACAGGCCAATTAGAAAGCTAAAATGTGTCAATGTTGACATGGAGAAAACATAAAACCTGGGTATTTAGGATACATTATCTCAGGTAAAAAATATTGGACTACGTCAAGAGGAGTCAACTAACAGTTAAAGGAAGGCCATGGCAATTAATGCCACTTAGCATTAGATTACAGAAAAAGATATCCTCAAACTGCCTTGACCTCTTTTCTTGTGCAGTTGCAGGTTTGACTGATAAAAATACTAGTGCAGAAGTAGATGGCTGTGTGCAGTGCAAGACTGTATCCCCACGACAGAGCTGAAGAAAATAGAATAATGCAAAAATCAACATGGCACATATTTAAATGGGTTAGAAAGTGGGTAATTATAGAGATCGTGTTGTTAAAGTAAATGCAGAATCTTCATGAAGTATCTTTCTAGAGGAGTCTTGCAAGGATCTTTCCTTGTCTGTGCTAATTAGCATTTATTGCTGCCTGGTGAGAAAGTGTATATAGTCATTACTTGTGGGGAAAACAGGCTGGGAGACAGAGACAAGTCATTGTTTCAGGGCAATGGGGGCTTTGTACAAGTAGGTGTGAGCAAACACTGTCTGTACATGGTGAGAAATCATGTCTTACATTGGGGATCAAAGAAGGTAGGCTGTGCTTATGTAGCGTGGGATCCTCTCCTGGGCAACACTAGAGTTGAAACATGATTTTTTTGCAGGATTGATGCTGTAGCTATGGCTTACAGAGTGTGATGTTTCTTGGATAAACAAACAGAAAAATACAACAAAAGTATATGGTTTATAGATTGGTGGTAAAACTACCAAGTGAATGCTCTCTCCACTCCTAAGACACTTCAAAAAGTTATTGGAAATCCTGCAGTGACTCAGAAAAATGTCAGGAAAACAACTCAAGGCTGCAAAACATGCCCTTGTATTGAGAAATTTGGAAATACAGTTTAATTTGTCAAGGGGAAGATTATAGGGAAAATTCCTTATAGCTGAAGTACCAACAATTGAGAGAGTAATTTGATGAGTATTTTGTAAAAAAATGGAATTTTTTTGTTCAATCAGAAAGCAGTCTCCAGGGATCTTCTGGCTCTTGGTATAAGAGCCAACTGTTACCTCCAGGATGGCTTTTTCTTAAAGTTTCCATTCAACTCTGTCAGAAGGGTGACTAAGGAAAACGTTTCTTTTCAGTGTTTGAGAACACTGGTTGGGCACACAGGCGGAGTCTGGTCATCACAGATGAGGGACAATATCATCATCAGTGGATCCACAGACAGAACGTTGAAGGTGTGGAATGCTGAGACGGGCGAATGCATCCACACGCTGTACGGACACACCTCCACTGTGCGCTGCATGCATCTCCACGAGAAAAGGTACGGCTCTGGCCAAGGCTGCAGCCACGGCTGGGCCTGGAACTTACACCTTGTGTTCACAGAAAATGATCATCAAACTGGGGTGCCTCATCCAGCACTGACTGAAACGCAAACCAGGCCAAACATAAATCAACATGAGGGAGGAGATGATTAATAGAAGCAAAAGCATAAGAATACTAAATGAAGAACTGAAAACTGAGTCACGTACTTCAAAAAGTCACATTCTGTGTTATTTCAAAGCTAATTCTTTGTTACGCCGTGATCCAGTCTCCCACACTGAGTAATTTCTCCTTTTGTCAATGCTAAAAACTTTTACTCATTTTAAAACAAATAACTTTCCGAGTATTGTCACTGCAGTATTTTATTTCAATTTTAACTGATTATAACATAATCTTTGCAAGTAATCCATGTCTTGATTCAACAAACATTGGCAAGGCTCTGTTAGTTGGCTGTGGTGTGGAGCTGTTGACAGCTTGTTGGTTGCATTTCTTCTTTTTTAAAGACTGATGAGGTTTTTTCTTTATAAATGCCATTAATATTCATTCCTTCTCATTTCTGTTCTTGCCTAAAAAAGCTTTTAAAAGTATACTCTGGAAAAAACCCCAAGCAGAATAACTGTTACTTTACTAAAGTAAAACTTCTAAGGTCTTGCTTGTAACTGTTACAATGAGTTAACTGAGTCATTGTAGCCAAATGCTCATAGCACTGGCTGGAGCTTAGTGTATTGCTAACCTTTCATAGATAGAATAGTCCACAGAATTACGGCATCATTTTGCTGTTCAGGAATGAAGTGCCTTTTTAAATACTGATTGCTAATTATATCAAATAGACATATCCTGAGGGGGCGAGTAGGGCAAGGAAGAAGAACACTCCAGTCATCTGAGACTCTAATAAAATGTCACACCAAGCCAGATCTTTGGTGGCTGGTGGACTAATGCTATCTAATGTCACCAGTTAAAACTCATAACCAATGTATACCCAAGTTTTAATGCTTTTATGCCCAATGCTAAGTACAGGAGGGGTTTTTCTTGTTCCTGCAGAGTGGTCAGTGGGTCTCGAGATGCAACGCTGCGAGTTTGGGACATAGAGACGGGCCAGTGTTTACACGTTCTGATGGGCCACGTAGCTGCAGTTCGGTGCGTTCAATATGATGGCAGAAGGGTTGTAAGTGGTGCATATGATTTTATGGTCAAAGTGTGGGATCCAGAGACAGAGACCTGTCTGCACACACTGCAAGGGCATACTAACAGAGTCTACTCGTTACAGGTATGTGATTTTCATCTGCTGCTTTAGTTTCGTTAAGTAACATTTAAAGTCTGTTTATTTCTCCTTGTTTATTAAATTGTGGGTACCTACTCCAGAATTATACAGGCCACAGGAATATAGAGGCAGCTGTGATAAGCCCCTCTTTCATTTTGTTACACTAGTTATATGTTGTCTTAATTTAGAAAGAGATTGACGTCTTTTTTAGAGTAGATTTTTTTTAAAGGACCCATTACAGTAAAGCACAAATCTCTATAAATCTCTATATACCAGCAAGTTATGTTGTTTTGTGGGTAGATGGGTTGGTTGGTTTGGATTTATTTTTTTTTAAACCTTGCATAGATTATGGAGCTATGTTTTTGCTTCACCCAGAAAATTCTAAACTTCCTGTTTTAAATAAATCAAAGGATATAGTAATTGACAATGTGCCAAAAAAACCCCCATAGTATTAATGTTCTGAGTCATGGAGATCTGTTTATCCTCATTTTCTAGTCCCATCTTCCAGTTCCAAACTGTAATTCATAGTAGTGCTGAACCTAAGATTTTAATGATCTTATGCAAATCTCCAACCTTCTACTTCCTCTTTCCTGAGTAGAGGCCAGATGTACAACTGGGAGGTTTCTTAAACAGTAGCATGTTCACGTAGATGTGGGTTATTATGGTGCTGCTTCGTGGCATCTCTGTTGTCACCCACAAAGCTGGCAAAGATACACACAGACCTCATGTCTCAGGTCTTCTTACCATTACTAACTCAAAAAATCATCTTGTTCATTCGTAGAGTCAAAGCATTCTCACTTCCAGACACTGAGAGGCGAAAGAAATTAATTTCATGCTTGTGCCTGTTCTCACCGCAATCTGGCAGGACTTGAAAAAGAAATTAACAAAGACAGTTCAAAATTGGGAAATGGCATTCAACATGTAACTACTCGGGTTTGTGGCTCAGAAAGTGAAGTTCTGTGCTAAAGACATTTTTCATAAAGTGTGTATTTCATAACAGGTATCTCACCATGATATATTAAATATGAACAAAGTATCTGATTGGTTTCCTTTTCCAAAAATATGTAGCAAAACTTATCAAAAGCTCCAGCCCATCCCTTACATTCATATGCTGAGAAGTGTTCTCTAGACAAGCAGCAAGCAAGTTAAAAATGCTGTTCTACCTCTCTATCTCTCAAAAATATTCTGATGATTGTATTTCATGTAGGGCAGTTTGGGAACAGTAGATGTTATTCTGCCTTATCTTCACCAGTGACACTTGTTTTGGCTTATGAATATTCAAGTCTTGGTCTGATACTGTAGTAATAATGGATCAAATAATTGGGTTGTGTTACACACTGCTGTGTTCTGAAACAAATGGGAGGGGGATGAGGGAGGGCAGGCTGGAGACTACAGGTGCTTAGAGTCTTGAACAGAAAGATTCTTTAAAATTGCATGGTGGCTCCTGCCCTTTGGCCTGAAATAGTCCCAAACAGCAGAACTCCCATAAATAAAATAATCAGGTAGAATAAGGCAGTCCTCCCTATCTCTGTTCCCTGGCAGGTCCTGTTATACCTCAGTATTTCCCCATTTGTAGACCTAATATTTTCCAGAGATCCTTATGCAGCACTTGGAGGCCACTGAACAAACATGTTGAGTCTTTTTACTCATTTGCCTTTGAAGTAATCCACAGATTCTCAGGGTTCATGGGTAAGAGGTCAACCACTGATCAAAACCATTGTCTGCTTCACTGTGACAACATCAGTGTGTCTTGATGCCCAGCCTTACAGCTCTCCTGCTGCATACCTTGTGTACATGGAACACAATTAGTTTGTGGGAAAGGGGAAAAGAATTCAAAATTTGTTGCATCAATCTGATGTAGGTCTTTTTAGGAAAGAAAAACATTCTGTAGTGTTTCCACCCAAGTCTACTTGGCTACTTGGCACTCATCTTTTTATCTGAACTCCAATTAATTAATATCTTCTTTTGAAAATGGGGTACCCAAAACAGAGTCCAAAGTCTTATCAGTGCTTACTAGAAGTTAAAGTTGTTTTATATGTGTTACATTCAAATACCAGAGTGTCTTCTTCAGTATATTTTCACTGGAAATGCAATGCATGCAGCAGATAAGCAGTCTGTATGTGCCAATTGCTCTCTTTGTTCTTTTGAACCCAGGTGCCATGCTCAACCAGGTTTGACTGCAGAGATCTAAAATGAGTTTTCTGCAGGTTTTATAAAAAGAAGCAGCTTCAGATAGCTGAGTTCCCTTAACTGGATTCATTCTTGCTATTATCAGGTACCAGTCAGTCTACATGGACAAGTAGTCTCGGATTGCCTTAAATATAACAGACTCCTGCCCAACCTTCCTTCTCCCACATCGCACTGTACCTTCATTCCTTTCCTGCCAGTCAGATCTTCACAGTTTTCACTTGACTTGTACACTCTTTGCCTTGGGTCAATTCTGCCATTTCAAATGTCACCCAAATCCTAATGAAAATAGTAAATGCCAGACCTCTCTGGAACTCTTTCTGGTATCTCCAATAGTACTGTGAACAAAGTTCTGAATGGGACAGCATCCCTGCCTCAAATCTGCCTCCCTCTTTGTGAAAATACAACCAAGACATTTGCTGTTTCACATGGCTCTACTCTGTCACAGAAAAAAATCACATTGGTTAAGATTATTTTCCCACAAATCTGTGTTTGCTGCTACTTATCTCATTACTAAGGGCTTACAAGTTCCTTCTGGAAATTGAAGTTAGGCTGATTGATCCATAATTCTCCATCTCCCATCATCATCTCCTTCAATAAAGAAAGGAATTGTATTTGCCATCTGAAGCTTGTCTGTCTTCCACGGGTTCTCAAAGATGGTAGCAGATGTCTCTGAGATTGTCTTAAGACAACTTGCTGCCGTATGTGATGTTTTTCCGTCATTCCAGCAAAAGCTTGTGCTTGTTAGTGGTGTAAGTGCTGTGAGGCTGCACTCAGAAGGCTGAGGACTGAAGCAAAAGAAAGTTAAATAGCTGGCCTCACTCAGTGTTTCCCTCCTGCTGTGAATAAATGGGGTTGGTTTTTTTTTTTGGCCTTCCTCTTGGTGTGTTTTTTTGGTGTTGTTTTTGGTTGGGTATTTTTTTTACAGAATAGCGAAATGGGTCTTGCTAGTTTTATCTTGTTTTGTGCCCTGCCTTTCTGGTTTTGTCCTAGTGGGCTCTTTTATACACATCTATTGATCTAGTTTCTACTTTTTGTACAATTCCTTGTGCTTGAGCCAAGTGGGGCTTGATAATTTACTACACTTCCTATCTTTCCTTCACACAAGGATAGTTTGTGGTCTTTAAAAAAGTGCCAACTGTCCTGAACTCTTCTTCCCCTCAGAGAATAGATATATAAAACCTCACAGGAAGGAAGTCTCATTTTTTAAAGTATTCCTTCGTGATGCCCATAGGTTTTATTCTACTGCTTTTTTTCAGACAATTCTGGATTCTTATGTCGTTGTCACTGTAACTCAAGTTACTTTCCACCTTTCTATTCTCTACGTTTACCTCTCGGTCAAAAGTGTTTTGTATCTTAGCCTGTATGCCTTTCCCTACAATGACTAGAGAGTTAAAGTGTCTTACTGTACACAATTAGGACTATAAAATGGCTAAACCCCACATTTTTCAATTACATGCCTTCCATTTTTGTATGTTTTGACTTCTGTGCAGATGATCCTGGACTAATGTTGCTGCCCTTCTCCAGCTTAAACTCCCCCTGACTTGTGAAAAACAGGGTTGGCTTGTTAATGTCTTTATTAGGAAAACTAAGTTATCTTACTGTTACATGCTGCAATAGAGTCAGGATTCAATTCTGCTGTGTTTAAAGGAGTTGCATTGCATTTAAAAGACCAGTGTTTTGGAGTCTCTTTTTGAACTGCGTCCTTCATAGCCCACATGTCTGCAACAGACAATTACAGTAACCAGGAATCACCTACTCTGGTATCAAATGTGGCTATCTCCACTTAGACGGAATTCTTACTTTGTAATGCAGTTTCCAAATATATACAGTATCTCACCTTGCATTTAGTGAATTAAATGCTTAATAGCCTTCTTCATAAGATCCTAATATAATTGTTTGTAACAGATTTACCTTTCTTGTAGTTTGATGGTATCCATGTGGTGAGTGGATCTCTTGACACTTCCATCCGAGTTTGGGATGTGGAGACAGGCAACTGCATTCACACTCTAACAGGCCACCAGTCACTCACAAGTGGAATGGAACTCAAGGACAATATACTTGTGTCTGGGAATGCCGATTCAACAGTCAAAATCTGGGACATTAAAACAGGACAATGTTTACAGACATTGCAAGGTAAGCTTAAACTACCTTCATGTAAATCAAGCAGCCTGCAGTAATCTGTGCTGCAGATTCTACATAAAAAACCCTTAAAAATAATTATGTATAAAGAAACAAGCACTGACCGCTTACAATTTAAATACTTTTCTGATGACAGCTGTATGATCCTTTTATGAACTAGAAGAACAAAATGTATTTAATCTAATCTATTCAAATCACTTGCCTATTATGAAAGGCAGATGGTCTGGCCTGATAGCAATTTGCTATGGGTATATTAGCCTAATAAGCCACAGAAATATGTAGGAAATTACATCTCAAAACAGCCAGTCAATGTATTTATTTAGGGGTCACTTGGATGTTTCAAAGCCTACTGATTAATTGCATCATGAGGCAAAGTACACTGTCTGTAGCAATAAATCAAGAGATGTGAAGAAGAGAGACTTTTGTTTCCACTTTGAAAGTTGCCACTCAGGCATCATGCACACAAACACATGGTTTTGTTTCTGCCCACAAAAAAGGTCTTATATCATTCCCATATATCTTGGCTGGAACAGAAAATTAAATTGTCCTGTAAAGCAAACTGCTGTTTTAACAGTATGTATTGGTATGTCAGTGTATAACTGTCAATATTTACTGATGGAGTAATCTCATAATAACACTTCAAAGGGACTTGGAGAGGAACTCTTACAGCAGTCACCTCCTTCTAGATGGTTAAGTTCATTTTCATGAATGTCCAAGGGCACATTTGCACTACTGTTTGTATCCAACACAAGGAGATTGCTGAAACAAAGAAGAAATTTTCAATACCTGCTTTTTGAAAGCATGGCAAGGCTTCTGTACCTTCTAAAGTACAAACCCAGGAGTTATAATAGATAGTTCTGTAATAGTTCTAAGAGATAGAAACAACTATATGCAAATAGCTAGGTATTTATTCTAGGTACAGTACTGTGTGCCACTGCTTTCTAATTAATTACAAATGAAAATGGTTTTGTTTACTATTACAGGTCCCAACAAGCATCAGAGTGCTGTGACCTGTTTACAGTTCAACAAGAACTTTGTAATTACCAGCTCAGATGATGGGACTGTAAAACTTTGGGACTTGAAAACGGGTGAATTTATCCGCAATCTAGTCACATTGGAGAGCGGGGGAAGCGGAGGCGTCGTGTGGCGAATCAGAGCCTCGAACACAAAGCTGGTGTGTGCGGTTGGGAGCCGCAATGGGACTGAGGAGACAAAGCTGCTGGTGTTGGACTTTGACGTCGATATGAAGTGAAGGGCAGAAAGATGAATTTGTCCAAACATGTAGACGATGTTCTCCTTTCCCTCCCCCCTGAAAAAAAAAAAGGAAAAAGAAAAAAAAGAAAAAGGAAAAAATCCCTTGTCCTTGGTGGTGCAGGATGTTGCCTTGGGGCAACAGATCCTAAAGACCTACAGACTACGAAGGAGAAGACAAAGATGACAAACTATAACTGACAAGAGAGGCTTTTGCTGTCTCGTCACATAAAAAGGCTACACTTTTGACCGGGGCAGCTTTGCAAAAATCCAACTTTTGAAATTAAACCAGGTGCAATTAATTTCTTTACTTTCCTCCAACTGCTCCTTGAGCAATTTGGAGTGAAAAAAAATGTTACAGTTCTTGTTAAGAAGTTATTTTACCACAAAGATCTTGAAATCAGCTGCACAGGCAATCTTGCTCGT
>JAOXXN010000002.1:31587-52861 GCA_026770055.1 Myrmophylax atrothorax | reverse complement strand
CCCGGCCCCCGCAGCCCCTCTGAGCAACGCGCTGTCCCTCAGCCCCGCTCCAAGCAAGGGGTTGGACTGGGCAGCCTCCACCGTCCCCTCCAACCTCTGAGCAGTCACTGGCTGACTTTCAACAACTAGAGAGCATCTGCAATGAAAAAAACAAACAAAGAGTCCATTCCTAGTGTGGAAAAGCTAAAATATTACTGTGAATTGTTTTGTACAGTTTTATCAGAGCTTTTTCTTTTTTTTCTTTTATCCTCTTTTTTTTTTTTGCCAACCATTGCCAATGTCAATCACAGTATTAGCCTCTGTTAATCTATTTACTGTTGCTTCCATCTACACTCTTCAATGCATAAGTTGCTCTGAGGTGGCAAGTTGTCCTGGGTTTTGAGAGTCCTCTGATGGATTTAATTCGCAATGCTGGTGCTAGAAGTAGGTCTTCAATTACGGGATTGTTGTCCCACCCCTGTACTGTATTCCCAGTGGCCAAACTTATTTATGCTGCTAAATGAAAGAAAGAAAAGCAAATTATTTTTTTTTATTTTTTTTTCTGCTGTGACGTTTTAGTCCCAGACTGAATTCCAAATTTGCTCTAGTTTGGTTACAGAAAAAGACTTTTTGCCACTGAAACTTGAGCCAACTGTGCCTCTAAGAGGCTGAGAGTGGAAGAGTTTCAGACAATTAAGAGTGAAGTTTGCCTGCAAATAAAGAATTGAGTGTGTGTGCAAAGCTTATTTTCTTTTTTCTGGGCAAAAATTAAAACACATTCCTTGGAACAAAGCTATTGCAGCCTGTTCTGTGGGGAAATTTTTCTTTGTGAGGGCTGTGGTGAATGGAATGAACATACATTAAAAAAACTGACAAAATTTTTTAAAAATATTATAAAATACAAAAATTAAAATAAAGTTGCTGGTCAGTCTTAGTGTTTTACAGTATTTGAAAAAAAAAACAACTGTTACAGTTATTGCTGGGAGGAACTGACAGAGCAAAAACTTAGGTTTTTGTAAAGATGTCACATGCAAACAAAATTAAAAACGAAAGAGTCCAATGGTTTGCCTCATTCTCCAAGAGCCACAACTCAAGCTGAACTGTGAAAGTGGTTTAACACTGTATCCTAGGCGATTTTTTTCCTCCTTTTTTGTTTTTGTTTTATTTATAGTCTGATTTAAAACAATCAGATTCCAGTTGGTTAATTTTAGTTATGTAACAACCTGACATGATGGAGGAAAACAACCTTTAAAGGGATTGTGTCTATGGTTTGATTCACTTAGAAATTTTATTTTCTTATAACTTAAGTGCAATAAAATGTGTTTTTTCATGTTAGTATGTCTTTTTTTTTTCCTAGTTGTTAATTTATCATGGAACCTACAAAGGGTAAAGAGGGTCAAGTTGCTCAGCTTACTGGTAGATGCTAAAATGTGTCGCAGGACTTTTTATATAACCCTTCCCCAAACAGGTGCTGAAGTGTCCTCTCCTTCAGCTGCCATATAGGATTTGTCACGTGGGCGGCACAAACGTGCAGGGAAGACATTAGCTCCCTATCACCAGGAATGTGTCAGGACTTTACTCTGGAGGGAGTTAGCTATAAAAAGCTGCTCAAGTACGTAAAACTTCTTCTGACAGCATCTTGTTACTGCATCTTAAATTGAAATCTGATGTTTATTATTTATGGATTTCAATCAGTTGATTACATTTGACAGCAAAGGATAAGTCCATAAATACAACTAAAATCAAAGTTAGGATTGTTGGAGAGCTTGAAATAAAGCTTCTAAAGAGAGAAAAAAACCCTCATCATTCCACATCAGTCCAACAGCAGTTTTATCAGTGCCCTGAAACCAAGGTAAGTCATCATCTGCCTCAGAAACTTAGCACTTGAACGTCACTTTCTCTCTCAAAGCTCCTTGACCAAAATCTTTGTTTTCTTCTGTGTAAGCTTTTCTGTCAGGGCATAGCATTTGCTTGTTTGTGACAGCTTTTCCCTGTGGAAAGCTGTCATTAAAGAAAACCAAACCAAAACATTAGAAAATACATGGATGGAAAAGAAAAATATTTGTATACTTACACGTCTCTGACTCTGTGCTATTGAAATGTAGTTCCAATCCTACATTATGCAAAACAAGCACTGGTGAAGGATCACGCTTCCATCTGGCCTCAAGAGATTAAAAAGCCATCCGAACTGACTGAGCAGCTCCAAAATGTAAAAATCTGTTCACTGAGTTAGTGCTTAAGGGAAAAAAACTTGCAGCAAGCACTGACAATATAAAAGCTATGATTGTCTCAGTATTTATGTAGAAACAATTAAGGAGCTAATCCTTTCCTCAAATGACAATGAAAGATGGCCAGGACTTTGCATTGTTCAGCTGAGAATGCAGGCCAAGACTGAGCCCCCCTGATAAGAGAAGGTGCATCAGTCTGAGCTGAAGTACTTGTGAGAGGGGAGGGAAGGAAAAGGGTAAAAATATGAATATTTAGTGCAGGGAACAGGGCAATAGCTTTTAAGATTATGTAATTTTCTTCCATCATTTGTAGAAATTGCAGCAACGTGTTTTCAAAGAGCAAAGGCACTGGCCTGATGGTGCAGGAGAAATGAGAGGTTTCCGAGTAATGTGCAGGAGGGCAGACATGCAAATCAGGGCAGAAGGGTAAAATGAAGAAAAGGAAAACTAACAAATCCAAATCAGTTCAGGTGTGCAGTTAGTTCAACTACACTTCACAGTTTTCTGGTTGACAGTAGTTCCTACACTATCTTATGTTCAAATTAACACAGAATAACTTGAACTTGTTAAGCAAACCATATTTTCAGCTTCCTTCATCACAGATTTATGTTCAAAAAAATTATTGGCTGCAAAGTCAAGATATGATTGACTGTCACGTTATACAAAAACCAACACAGTACTTAAAAATACTTCCTAAAGAAGCTTTTCCCATTCAATAAAACAACTTCACAAAGTTAATTGTGTTAGCACTTTAGACTTCTGATTTTGTGAAGTCTCTTTAGGTTTGTACAAGTTGCTTATGAGCTATCTGAACAACATAGCTCAATAAGCAGAAAGTTCTTTATTTAAGTGACAGCATTTCAAAGTAGTAAACACGGCACATGTAAGAAAGCGTTCAGGCACTTTTTCATTCCAGTTTCCTTATTATCCTCCTTTTACTGATGTATTCACAATAACAGACCTCACTTACATGAAGTCTTCAGCTTGGCAGCACATGCTCCAAGTGAGACTTCAGGAAACATTTACATTCTGTTTAATTAGATTTTGATTTTAAGGTGGGTGGAGTGTTTCAGGGTTTTTTTAAATAAAAACATATAAGAATACTAGTATGAGACTATAACAGCTTTATGTTCTCAATACACAGGCACTTCCTGAATCCAGTGGCTTAGTCATCATAGGCTGTGTCCAAATACCTGCAGTTATGCCAGAAAGAGAACTGCACTAGTGTTTCTGGCATCTCTACCCTCTGGTTTTCATGCTGATTCCCCATGTTTCCTGGGTTTCTCCTATATTTCAAACCAAGTCAACACCATTAAGATTTTTTTTAATTAGGTATTAATTCTTAGTGGACCTTGATTCTAGCTAACAGTAAGTCAGAATTAGTATTGCCACTTTCTCCAAGAGCCTGTTTCTGTGGTCTCAATTTACTTATTCAAGAGATAAGACCAGACATTTAACAGCTGT
The DNA here is from genome assembly GCA_026770055.1 of Myrmophylax atrothorax. Lineage (NCBI taxonomy): Eukaryota > Metazoa > Chordata > Aves > Passeriformes > Thamnophilidae > Myrmophylax > Myrmophylax atrothorax. Next base: position 49,190 of record JAOXXN010000002.1, on the reverse strand, counting down.
GTCTACATCAATTTGTAGTTCAGATCAGCAGCTTTCCCAATAGAACACAGTGGTGCCTCAGAGCCCACAGACAGGATTCCTGCAGGGTGTAACTAAATCTGGAGCAGCTCTCCAGGAGCACACCCCAGGCATTCAAGCCACTAGAGGAGCATGTGACACCAAACCAGAACTAACCCAACACCAAAAATACATTCATGTGGACATTAGGTCTTCAGGACCAATGTTTTGTAATTTAACATTACAGTTCTGCTCCTACTGCACAGAAATAATTGCTGGTGTGGGTGTAACCATTGACAAATCCCCCTCCAACACCTCCCCTGGCTCCTCATCCACAATCAGCAACCAGTGCCCATCCAAACAAAATCCACCTGATACCACGTCAGAGTTTTTGCCAGAGAAAAAAGTTCAGATGCCTTCAACTCTTTTCAGCATGTTTATGGACAGGCTCTCCTGATTGGCTGATGGAATCCAGTTAAAAAGAAAATACAAATCTCTCACAATCAGTCTGGCCAGAATTTTCTACCAGTAAGTCAACAGTGGAATCATTTAGAAAAAGAAATCATGAAACTATGTAATGGGGCAAACCAACTGAATTATAATAATAAAAAATAAAACCTTGCCAGTAATTACTCATGTTACTCTGACAAACAACCGTTCATTACTTACAGGGTAATATCCAAGCCATAACAACCACTGAATCTTTAATAAAAGTGGGAATTTTTTTCCCCATCTTCTGCCATTTTATCTATAACCTTGATCCCTGACATTCTGCAATTCCTGACACATGCTGTGGAATGATGTTTAGCATTTTATGATGATATATGATGTTTATGATTATACATGAAGCATATGATCTATATGATACACTCTGGGTTTTTCAATCTTCATCTAAAACCGGCATACACAATTTTTCAAACACCTCTTCAAGCATCAGTGCAGGTTTATAAATACAACAGATGTTTTAACATAAAAGCTGTTCCAGATCCCTTCTGAGAGAGAGTCTGACAAAGTAGGTGTCACCACAAAGCAGCCAGTCCAGGCTCTCGATCCCTGCTCAGACTGCCCCCTGGCCTGGCAGCTGCAGCAGCACTTCAGAGAAAAGGAATGGTGCATTGTGCTACCACGAGCACGAACTGCTGAGGGGAAATGCTGCAGCACTCTGTGACTGCAGTTGCCTAAGAACCAATGGCTTTATGCCCATGGATACTGCATTGCTCTAGCACAGCTGGGACGTAAGAGTCCTATAAAATCCTAACCTAGCTAGGACACAATCTCCCCAAGAAGAGAGATGAAAGAAATCATTAATCACAGCAGTTGCCAATCCAGCAGTAGTTCTAAATTACAGACTGTACAAGGCAACTGAGACTTGGCCAAAGGCATCTTCCAGCTCTCTTTTGTCCTCACCTCTGCCTCGCTTAGATCCAGCTTCAGCTACCTGATTCCTGCAGACAAGCTGATCTTGTCTAACCTTATGTGGTAGCAATAGTTTTGGTGAAAGATAAGCTGAGCTTTTTGCCTTCTGCATGTCTCTGCAGCTGGAATCTGCACTGTACATTTTGCCACTTTCTGCACAGGGACAGCACAACCTCAAGTCTAACATTGAATGCTCCAAAGTAGTACATGAAGGTGAGATGGCATCATTCATCCCGGAGTGAGAGATTCATCAGTATTGCTAAAATAATTCCCAGCCTGAGTCTAGACTGAAAATAATGTTCTAGACCTGGTGCAATTAGGTAAGCTTCAAGGCAGTTTCTATTCCTCAGTTTTTCAAACATGCCTGCAAAATAGGCAAATCCTAAAAAGCTCCACAGTTTAAGCAGGATCGTGAGTCTTGTTGCCTGGAAGCTGGAAGAGGTCATGGTCACAGGACAGTTGGAAAACATGAAAGGTCTATGTAAGCTAGATGAGACCTTTGAAATTCAGAGAAAGGCAGGCACCAATAATTTGGGGCTTTTTCTGCCCAAGAGATTATGATTTTATGTCCTACAACAGCTACTGTGGGATATTTCAACATTGTCATCAACAAAGCACAGGAATAATCTTTTAATGAAGCCGTTAGTCAGGCTGCCCTGTAATTGAGGATACGACCAGCCCTGTTAGCTCTGACTCACATGAACTTCTCTTACCTCGGGCAGTTGTTTGATGGGAAGATGAATGAAATGCCCCTGGACCTCCTGTCTGGTTCCTCATGTCTGAGATGCAGGTTTTGCAGGGTGCTTACAGTGCACTATTTGAGAGTGCTTTGTTCTTTTAATTTAAAACAGGAAACATGGAATGCAGAAGTCCAAAAACATCAAAGGCAGTTTCCATTACCAAAGGAGTTGCATTTCAACTCAAGTTCATTCTCTAGATTAAATATTCAAATCTGACAGTGTGAGAAGATGTTCACACCTACCAGAGGATAGATGACTTCTAAGGGACAGAAGGATTCACATTATGACTGCAGATATCAGTGTGGTAAACTGAGCTGTACAACTCTTCCTAAATGGGAGATTTATTTTGAGCTCCTCAGTTTGAAACTAATTTCTAAAAATACCACAGCTTTACAGAAAAGAATATAAAACATGTTTCCTTTACCCTGATATACAGGAGATCTGAGTATTACATTCCCCTCTCTTTTCCAACAGTCATTTGCTTTCAACTGTCCTGATACCTTTCATTGCTGATTTTAAATGTTTACATTATAGTTTGGAAAAAGGATGAACTAAGAAGCTGCAGACTAGACAAAGCTCCAAAAATGTGCCTTCAGACAGTTTGCTGCTCTTTGTCTGCTTTGATGTTCCTCCTGTCAATTCTCAGTTGACAGAAGTGAATGTTTCCATTAACTAGCATACATGTTTTTTCAAATAAACAAGCTTTATAGAAACATGTTTCTGTTGGTGTTGTTATTGTGACTTAGCACATGCTTTAGGCATGCACTGGATGATGTCTTTACCATTCTGCTAAACTACTACCACACTTCAAATATCCCAATTTCATCCAAAACAACACAGTAACACGATGTTCCTTGCGTCCACTCTTCAGTCTCAACACACATTTTTGGATTTCAAAACCAAAGAATGGATCTGTCTGGATTCACCTGTTCACAGGCAGTCATTTACAGGCAGAATCAGCCCCTGAGACCTCACCGTTTATCACTGTTGGCCATATGGCACAACAGGGACAACTTGGGGCAAACGAGCAATAAGATGAAGGAATGCCCTGGGTGAGATACCACTAATGTGTCCATCTGTTACTACAGTTAAATGGAATATGGCTCCACTAAACCCACAGGTCTCCAATTTGATTTGACAGATTCAAGATTACAGCCTAAATTTAAAATGGCTCAAACTACATATTCATTTCTATACATACACATTCACATCTTGAAATACTTAGACATTTTACATATTTAAAAAGACTTGACAACTAAAAAATCTTTCTGTTTCCCTCCATTTGCTCATCTTATTTTCTCTTTTCTTTGACACTTGCACTTCAATTTCCTTATGTTTCCCTTCCTCCTTTGTCCTGTTCCCTATGTTTTTCTTTTTGAGTTTTACCATTCGTGTCCCTATTTTCCACATTTTTTTATCTTCCTCATCTTTCCCCATTTGCAAACATCTCTGCCTGGAACTGTCACAGCCAGCTCTCCTCTCTTCCTTCACTGCAAGATCTGAGCTGGCGAGCTGGAGTCTTTCACACCACTCTGTACATATAACACGTACAGGAGATACATAAGCCAGATGAGAAGCAAATATAGAGCACTCAGAAAAATCCATTTCTTTGTCTGCTTCAACATGTCTGCTTCTAGTGTTAGCCTATCCACAGCCCACAATCATGCCCTCTTAAGCACAGTCTGCTGTACCACTAATTCCATGAACAACTGAGCAACAAGCATTGCTTAATTCAGTATTCCTCAAGCATTCTCTCCTCTGCTTTCTGCCAAAAGTTAGTATTTTCTTTGAAAATTGCGTTTCCTTGCTCCTTAAAAATCTAGTGTGTAAAGGCAATTTTGTAAACATTTGTCATTATGAAACCGGGTTGATGGTTTTCTAAATCTGTGCAGTATTTGGAAGTCAGTTTTGGTAAAAGCCTCTAGACAGATTCACCTCTGGACAGAAACTGATCATGCCAAAAGATGCCTGTTTTATAAAACTCTATATAAATAAGAATTTGAGGCTATATATGAACCTATATTCAAAAGTTAACAACAGTGGCCCATATTCCTTCCAGTACTACCAACAACACAGCGCAGCTGGGATAGCACAGTCTGTCAGGATACGTTAGGAATAATATATAAACCACGTCTAAAACAATCTAGTGCACATTGCTCACTAACGCGTAATACGCAGTGACAGCGCAGGCAATGAAAGCTCCAGCGCCGGCATATGATGTGACTGCATACCAGGTATGCTCTCCTGCTGCTGCTGCTGAAATTCTACTGTTCTACTGGCACAATATATCTAATTGAAAAAAAACAGGGACATCCAGCACTTCTCTGAGACTTGGCTTCTGCACAGTGTTAAGCCAACATAACTTAATTCAAAAGGATAAGCAACTATTACAAAGGACACAGTGTCCAAGCAAGTCACAGATAAGACATCCTCATCTTTGCAGAGTAAAAAGCAATAAAAACAAACAAACCCCACACAACAACAAGCCTAACCAACAAAACTCAAACCCCAATCCCCCATATCTTTTATCACCTGAATTGATTTCACCTTAATGATACTGTTAACAATTGCAGGTAACCTCCTCTCCTTGTAAATGTATTCCCACTCAAAACAAGGCCCAAACCCTGAATATACCACACTCACAGACTGTATGGTTGCATTTACACAGCTAGAAAGATAAATAGGATTTGCCTTACAGTTTTATTTCTGGTTTTGTTCATTCTATTGGAGTATTTTGCCCTTGCTTGTTGTTTTACAGACAGAGCAGAACAGCAACTACGGCACTTCCCCACGGCTTGAAGAAGGCTGACAATAGATGAGTGTTTCTTGCTTATCCTTTCCAGGCTGAAGGACCACTGGATCAGAAAAAAAAAGTTAGACTTAGAGGTTCAAAGTCCAAAAAGCAGGACACGTGACTAGCATTGTATCTCAAATGCCTGAGGTAAAGAAGCCTTCCCTGCTGACAGTGAGACCAGTACCCTCTAGCCACCACATGGCCTACAAAGGCACCTAAACCTGACAGTAAAGGGTGCAGAAGCTCTTCCATAGACACAGAAGTGCATCAGAGAAGAAAAGAAAACTTGGGTCTAGTATCAGCATATTCTGATTTGCTCTTGGAAAATCCGAAAAATCCACACAATACCCCCATTATGCAATCTGATCTATCAAACAGCATAATGCAGACAAAATTTTTCAGATGAGTTCCTTTAGTCTTTGACTCTCCAAACAAATTACATTCTCTAATTAGTACCTGAATGCAGCTATTTATGCACACAAACGGGAGCTTAAATTTTCTGCATCACAGAATCACCCTCTCCCCATATACCTGGGCAGCAGAAGCAAACACAGATGCACCTCCAGCCACTGCCCCTGCCCTCTGGGCTGGTCACAGCCACCACACACCCAACAGACAAACAGATAAAAGGATAACTCTCTCTCTATGGATGTTCTCTAAATACTCAGGATATTGCCCATAAAGATTATTTTCCCTACCACTTTGGCTTTTGGTAAAAGCAATACAGGTCAAACAAAAGACACTGATTAACAGGCAATAAATGGAAGAATTGGGTTTTTTAGCTGTGTGATAAACAGGAAAAAATTACCCTAGCCATAAAATAAATAGACAGTGGTAATATCACACAGTAACCCAAAATTTACTTGCCTACATTTAGGACACTTCCCCTGTATAAGTTAAGAGGTATGGAGACAACTGACTGTGACGTTCATGTGGTATTTTTCCTTTCCAGGAGGGATGGCTATTTTAACCTGCTCTGCTTACAAAACATAGAGAACCTACTTTCAGTGTAACCCCTGTCTCTCTCCCTCTGCCAGGTCAGGATGTACATTTTGCACTGCTCTGGCAAAGCAGGATGGTTTTCTGAGAGCTGCTCCCGTTCAGAGTCCTGCTGAGGGATGTGCCACATCTTCTGACATCCATGTTTGGTTGCAAGAGCATCCCACTGTCCAAGTTTCCACCTCACAACTCCTTAGGTATTTTTCAGCATCCACCCAAATGCTCATTAAACAGTAAGAAATTGAGAATTCAAGCATATAATATGGAGGAATGGATAATAAGCCCTTAGGAATGCATCCAGCTATAGTTATACTCCATGAAGGTTAGAGGCCCAATTCCTCCTCATTTAAATCTGATATTGAAGAAATTTATAGTGCTTTATCCAAGCTACTAATTTCCAATTTTACTGCAAACAATTTACAATCAAATGAAATGAAAGCTAGAAGCAAAGAGTACATTAATGACCTAATTTTCCTTTTACATTTCTCTTCATTTATCTTTCAGTGAAGATCAATCTTAAAAAATTGGATAATTGGCCAGTAAATAAATACAAACTGTTTTTCTGTTAATTATTATTGCATAAAAGTTGAAGTGCTGGTATGAACTACAGTGTTGTCTTCTGCTGAGGACAGTCCTGTATGACCAACCTCTGGCAACAGAAACTGGAATAATAACACTATTTCTCAGACTAAAAAATTCATGCTCTAACAAAGCAGTGCAAAATGCATCACAGCATCTGAATAAAAATTTAGAGTTCTGGGCTAGATATATGCAATTTGTAAATTATACAGCCATGTGCGCATTAAGATGTTTCTTAAAAATACAGCAACTGTTCTGTCAAAAAGATAGCATGAATGTCAAAGCAGCTTTTGTAATACTCCACAGGAGCTTCCTCCACACTAGGAGAGATCTAGGTGCAGCTATGTCAGTGAATTATTTTTATCTTAGGTTTAGAGGCAGCCTAAAGGCATCGGTCAAGCACCAAACCCCAGTCTAGGAGAAGAGCTTGGACAGGTGGCTGTTTCACAGGGCAGTGGCCAGTCTGAGGCTTGCTCCTAAAAGACACACCCTGCTGCCCTGTGGAACTGGCTCTAGCACTGAGCTGATCTGCTGAGACAGTCAGAGAACTCACATTTGTAGAAACAGTTAATTTTCTGGAGGCTTAGTGAGCTGAGCTGCCTCCAGGGTGGGGGTTGGCTGCCAGCACATGGAAATGAGTGCCCAGGAGCAAGGCAGGTCTGCCTCTCCCAGCATCCTGATGAGATGCTAAAACCTCAGGAGCCACCTGAGTTAGACTACTATCTCAAAAGGTGCCAGGGAAAGCAGGGGTGCTGCACTCCATTCCCACATTTCCTGTCTCACTTACTCTTGTGCTCACCTGACACCCAGACCCCAATTCAGATGGTTGAACCCTTCTGGCAAAGCTAATCAGTCAGGTCAGCTTAGGAGCCACATCCTCTCACTACCTCAACCATTGCAGCAAACATCACCATGACACTGAAGCAGACTGGACTGCTTTTCTGAAAGAAGTGACCTGAAATTGTGCTCTAACTTAATTGTCCATTGCAGGGCAATTAGCATGAACTTTGAGTACTGATCTGCATGCTGCAGTTAAATAGACAGAAACCTTCTGAGGAAATACAATGGCTGGAGAGACTTATGCTCAAGATACCTTAAGCTGCACATCCACAACACCACCTCTGCAGAGAACAGGACTCAAGCACCTATAAAGCAGGCTTTCAAACCCATCAGTGCGCCCAGTCCTGTTTGTTTGCATGATGCCAAGGGCAAGCAGGAGGCTGCTGCAGGAGCAGAACTCCCACATGCTGCTGGGAAGGTGTTTGACATCTGAGGTGAAACCCGCTCCTTTTGCCTCCAGGTACCTGCACCATGTTTGCTCATTATAAGCCCAAAATAAATGCACAGGAAGAATCCGCAGTTACAGAGCTTTATCCCAGCATGGAAGAACAAGTCTGGGCTCTGCTCAAGATGTGAAATTGCAAGATGTTGAGACACATAATTGGGCAGAAAGCTGGGCCTGGCCCAACTTTGCTGAGTAAGGCAAATCAATATGCCATCAAGGAGAGTAATGCAGCAAGGTAAAGACGTTTGGTTGGCAGAACACACTCTGTCCAGTGGTTTGAAATGGAGATCTTTCTTCTTCTAGCTAAGCAAACACAGCACAAAGCATTCATTTGAACCAGAAGCAAAGGACAGAAACCCAAGCTGCAATAAACACTTCCCGCAAGTGCCCTCCTAGGCTGACAAAAGAGGCAGGGAGAGCCTGTACAGCTGAATCGAGTATTAGTACCCACAAGGAAAACAGTTTTATCCCAAGTCTTGTTGCACTGAGAAATAAAGAACTGAATTCACGTAACTTGAGCAGAACATTAAACATTGCATTGTTGAACCAGGAGTATACATCACTTTTAAAATTCAAACACCCATCAAATAGGTCAAATTTTATTTTCAGGACTGAATTATAGAATGGTTTGTGTTGAAAGGGGTCTTTAAATATCATCTACTCCAACTGCCCTGTGAGAGGCAGGGACATATTTCACTTGATCAGGTAGCTCAAAACCCCATCCAACCTGACCTTGAACACTTCCAATGAAGGGACATCCACAACTTTGCTGGGCAACTTGTTTCAGTGTCTGACCACTCTCATCATAAAAGATTTCTTCCTTATGTCCAATTTAATTCTACTCTCTTTTAGTTTAAAACCATTGTACCATGTCTTGTCACTACAGGCCTTGGTACAAAGTCTCTCTCAATTTTCTTTGGAAGTCCTCTCTATATTTTATCTCACTAGTGCTCTTACTGGAAAATGCTTGGAGGAAAAGGCTAAGGAAATACAGACTGGTAAAATATCCTGAATACCCTGAAGTAAAGCAAATTCTACACCAGGACTTAGGAAGGCACCAATCTCAACTATAGACAAAGAGGAGATACATCTTGAAAAACTTAAGCAAATATATCTGATAGAAATCAAGAAAACAGACATATTTCTCTATCATCTTGTCTTCTGCAGGACCATTCACCCTTGTGTGAAACCAGCAAAGTGAACATAAGCTGCATTAAAACTGGCAGTGCTTGTAGAGTTACAAAGAGTGCAGGAGGTTCATGCCCTCGAGCTGAGGCCTCTGCCCCCCTCCTAGGGAGGAAGCAATGCCAATCGGCTCTCAACACATGCTTGCAAGAAGGGGAGGAAAACACAGTTGCAGTTTTAAATTAGCCTTGCACCTACTACCTGCCCAGGAGCTGCTTGATGGTGGTCCAGCCTTCCAGCACAAGGCAGAGGAGCTGAAATATGGCAACCGTCAGTGACCCCAAGGCTCATTACAGCAGTCACAGGCCACCATGGGTTTTCCTCATGTGCAGAGATTACCCAGGTGCCCTCCTCTTCCACCCTTCCCTTCCTTGCAAGCACCTTTGAATGAAAAACTGTTAACCTAAAACCTTTCCACAGTCAATAAACAGTTCAATCATTTCTCTGGGCTAATGTGTTTCAACAGTTGAAATTAGCTAACTTGCCCCAGAATCGGGCAGAAAACTTTCAAGCAAGGACCTGCGAAAAGTATTTGTGACAAATTTGCCAACTTCTTTGGCAACAAATTATCAAATGAAAGATTAGATCACAGGCAGAGGCATAACCAGAACATGTACACAGGAAAGCATCGTGCGTTGAGCGCCAATCACCTTTACGTGGGAAAATAAACAAGGATTCACAGGGCAGACATCCAAAGATCCCAACAGATCTAAAATGAGCAGGACACAAGAACAGCTTATGTAAAATCTCTAAGTATTTGAAGATGTGAAGTTAGGAAATTTGTGGGTTAAAATGAAGAGAAATAACTAAGCATAAGAGGAAGAAATTAAGAAAAATCTGATCCTTGGGATAAAGTTGTAAAATTTAATAGGCAGTGGAATCATTTCCCCAAGCAAGCAGCTAAAGTTTGCAAAACCTTGGCTTTGAAAGGGCATAAAACAAAAATACCAGAATAGCAATCTAGATTCAAAATGTGGAAAACATATAAGGTTGTAAATAATTAAGAAAATAAGTGTACATGCTCTTAAAGTCCCCCAGAAGGAAGTATCTCCCAGAGAATAACCCATGAGATAGGAATACGGGTTTAAAGCTTTTCCCACTTGCAGTATGCAGTTCTCTTCCCTTTCCCTGCCAAGCCAGTATCGACTGTTCCTACCATGCAGCAAAGTGGGACGTGTTTGAGTGATGTGCAATTACTCTGTGGAACGCAAACAGTGCTCCGACACGCCGCTGGAATCGCAACGGTGGGCTCTAATGGAAGTTGTCTGCTTATTCCCATCTCCATTGGGATGGCAGCCTGTGATGCAACTCCACTGTCAGTCTGGTCTACAATGCTCCCCAGAGATGCCAGAACCATTCAACGTGTTGAAAAAGTCGTTTTAAGAAACATAGAAACATAAGTACTTTATCCCTGCTTGACTCCATGCCAAGGGAATCGCACAGAAAACTTGGGATGCTAAATATTATGTAACAGCTACTTTTCTCTAAAATCCTTAGTTGCAACAAAAATCCCAAAAGCAAGAAGTGCCCTGCCCCCCCAAACCCCTTCCTGATAATTAGACTCTGATAGTGCAGAAACTGCCACAACGTAAAAGTATTTCTCAGTGTCTTTATCATCCTCTCCTACAAATATAGGATTTTTGATCTTCAAGCAAACTTGGTATCTTTTCTCCTTGTTTCTTACGTAATGGTGTAGTCAGAGCTGTTCCCTTCTGAACCACTAGTCTGTGTCATTAAGAAAAGCACTCTGCTATTTTTAAGCACCAGTATCCTTTCATCCCTTCATTAATTTAAATATATTCTAAAAGACACTTAGCTGTCTACTGGGACTCCAAAAGCAACTCTCTATGAGGACAGTCCTATACAAGCTTCCCTTTCTAAGTGCAATACAACTGTCGCAGCCAACCCCTGCGACATCGATACTGGCAGAGGTTTCTGCTGCAAAGGAATACCAACCTTCTGTAGCTCAGACCAAGAGCTGCAAAAGGAAGAGCCCATCTCTCATGTCTCATCTTTGGAAGAATCTCACAGGTCTAGCAACATCGAAGTTCCAAGTGCCAGTACAAAAAGCAGAACACATTTGTTTTTTAATGGAAGCCTGAAAAGGTTTCTGGAAAGTAAAGAAGTGTCACTTACAGAATATAGCCAAAAGTTCTCAGCCAAAGATCTCCAAAGGCTTTAAAGAAATACCAGTATCGTTATCCTCATTTTACTGATGGAAAAGCAAAATCATGAGAAGGTAATGCCAATGTCACAGTCATCAATTCCACTCAGATTTCCTGAGATTGTTCACTGAGACACAAATCCATTCTTTATCCAGATTTATTCAACATGTAATGAAATGGGTTGCAGAGAACTTGGCCTTGTTCTGAAAGCATAAAAATTCTTCTAACATTGGTTTAGTCTGGACAAAAATCAAGATTTTATACAGTGCTTTCCTTATTCTTTCCTTAGTTTTGACTGAAGAGTCATTAGAGAGAACAAGTGAGCTTAGCAAAATGAGCACATTACTTAAAGCCTGCACAATATAACCGTATTTTGAATTCTAGGGTGGAGTTTCTGAGCTAACTGAAGCTTATACTGATTTCAGTCAGGCAAGATTTTCACCCCTCAATGTGCAGTAAAAGAGAAGAAAAATAACTTTGTAAAGGCACTTTAAAGAAGTCCTACATTCAAAGGGGGGAAAAGTTAAGTGAATGAAGTATTTCATGTAAACCCAGTGAGCTCATTTCCCAGCTGAGACAGAGATCTGCTGAGCTTGCTTTAAAGGGCAAAAAGCAAAGATGGCTTCACCTCCTAAGTGTGGCCTGGGGCACAGTTAGGATGATTTACCTTAAGACAGTTTAAATGCTCTTGGCTTATTCTGACTGAAGATCACATCTCCTGACTGCCAAAGGCACCGAGGCACTGAGGTTAGGTCAGAACCTGGTCCCAGGTCTCCAGAACAAAACAGAAAAGGCACATCACATCACAAACAGCTGAAAAGAACAACAGTCTTCATCTCAAACAGCTATGAAAGAACAGCTTTGTTAAATGTGAGGGGGGCAGTAATAGTAATTTAAAAGAATATATTAATTGAAAGGCTGACATTTTCTTGTACAATATCTGACACCTACAAGAAAATAATTACAAGAAAGCATAAGTAAAAAGTGCCAGCCTGATATAAGCAATGACAACAACATTGTAGGCAAGAAAAGTTTCCAAGAGAAGTCTTCAAGGACTTGTGGAAGACAAAGAGATACTGGAAAAAGGCAGATACACAGAGTGGGAAAAGGAGAGTGGAGAGAATCACACTCCAGTGCACCTAACTGTAATTGCTGGAAAGGACAGAGAACAGCAGAGACTTCTTGTTCTACTGTGGAGAAGATACCAAGGTGACCAGCAGCAGCCAACACAAATTCCAACAATCCAAACTCCTATGACATTACTAGAAAATCTATCAGTGATGCCCTGAGCTACCTCATGCAACACTTCCATAGTGAACCAAAGGGAATAGGAATAACATAAAGCATACACATTCCTAGCTGAAAACTATTTGGAGGATAGTTATTACTAGTTCTTTGTCTTACTGGCAGTCATATGAACAGTCATTTCATCAATGCCTTGGATGATATTACACACTTGCTGCACTTGCAGATCACAGACAGTTGCAAAGGGCAAAAACTGCTGGAGAACAGGATTAGAATCCCAAACAAACCCAAGAAAATGGAGAAGTGTCTGAAATAAATAGGATGTGCCTTGATAAAGACAAACACTAAGAATTACACTTCAGATCTTTTCAGTGAGCTGAAGGTCACAACAATCAACTGCACAAATACTGGATGACCAGCTAGGAGACAGAAGACAATGTAGGGGGTTAAAATGGCTCAGAAATCAAACATCAATCAACACTGTCACTCTGTTAGAAGAAGAAAATAAATCTACTAACCATTACAGAACTAAGAGCTAACAAGTCTTCTCTGAAGTAGTTTGTTCTGTTTAGATTCTACATTAAAAATAATCCACTGACTGTACAGCACTTAGAATTTAGAGGTGTGAAAACAAGGATGAGCAATGTCTGGGTAGCAGGTCCTGAGCAAAGGCTCGAAGAATGAGAGATGCTCCATCTGAGGAAGAGAGATACTGAGAAGTCAGTAACTTATATGTAAGATGTATATGAAGAGCTGCTGCAAAGAGGAAGAAGTAAAATGTCCGCTATGTTCAAGGGTATAGGAAAACAGCAGCTGCTTAGGGATGTTGTTTAATTTTATAACAGAATTCTCTCTGAAAAGGTTAGACAAGCACGAGTAGCAATGTTTAAGGTATAACTGGACTGCCCCAGAGATGGGGGTTAAACACGTAAACTTGAAGTTCCTATTTTTTCATGATTTTTATGATAAATCCTGCTTTTTAGAACATTGCATATGATTCACTTACTAGGCATATATGTCATTTTAAATGACTGTTTTCAATGTGTTTTCTCTCTTTGGAAAACACAGCAATTTTCTTGACTCTGGTTTGTGATATTCCCCCACAGTTTCTATCTACAGAAGCATTTAATTTAGAACTCTGCACATCAGACATGCACATTTGAACAGTATGCAGTATTCATGACACTATCCTGGCTGAGTAAGGCATGGAGCCAATGATACTCTGAGTGTGTAGGCAAGGGAGAAACAGGAGGGAGCAGAGTCAGCAGTGCTGGTGGAGGGAGGGGAAGGTAGGCTGGGAAGAGAAAAATGAAAAGGACCCAGGGCTAGCCAGAACATACCAGAGAGCACAGAATTTCAAAGTCACTCCAAATTTAAAGGAGAAAGTGATCTGTCCTGTTAAAACACCCTTCTGAACAAGCTGTTTTTCCTTTCCATGTTTTTTAATGCACTCCTTTCCTTCCCTCCCCATTCTCCCTGGGCCAGGATAACTGGAGTACAGAACCATGTTTATACTTGTTCTGCTTATTGAACAGGATCTTAAAATTGTGTGAAGTGGAGGCGGGACTGATGATGAGCTGTCAAAGAAACTGGAAACCAGAAATAATTGAATATGAGCTTCACTGGGAACTGAAGTCAGAGTGGCTTTTGAGTTTTCCCTTTTTGTAGTGGCCTGCAAACAGAAGCTTTGATGTAAACCAACACTTTGTTTAGAACTTCTTTCCCAGTGGTAGATTTCCCATGCCTTCTACTTTCCTAAGTGACTGGTGGCAGAAGACCATGAAAATATTAAAATTTCCACTCCCTTCTTAGGCATTTGGCAACTCTCCCTTCCAATATACTGTTTCTTATTTAATTACCACTGCAAACAAAGCTGCGCTACATCCACAGTCAATAGTTTGCTTTCCATCAGGCAGAGCAACATTGTAAAGACGATTCAAGGTGCATCACTAACAGCTGTAGGAAGACAATACAACATCCTATGCAGAAAGGCATAGAAGAAAAAAACAAAGGAATGACACGTTGCTCAAAGAGGGAGGGAAGGGGAATTAGAGAAATTACTAGCAAGGACAGCAAAAGAACGACAGCACATAGAAGTGAAGGGGTGTGGAACTTGTCCCTTCAGCTTTTATGCTGAATATTGAAGACATATGAGCTAGAACATCCTTCAAAATGATGCTAACGTTCCATTCACACGGCCACAACACTTGGAGTGCTGCAGCTACCAAACTGGACACACAGGACACCAGGAACTTGCTGTCTTTGCCTGTTTCACTTAGTAAGCAGCAGCTACTCCCTTATCTGGCTATCATTTTTCCCCTATTGCTCTGCTGTTGTAAGGTCCCACCTATGTTATCATCACTCCAAAGGAACAGAAAGGGCCTTAGGCAGTTTCTACCATTTTCACCACAGTATTAGTAAAATCAGTGGAGGTTTATTTGATACAGCTAGTGCATCAGCAGGCATGAGGGCCTTCTCTGCTTTAAACCACCTGCCACTCTGTTGTTTCTTCCAAAGCACTAAATAGATGTATTATGAGAAGTAGACATGAAATCACCCAAGATAAGCAGATACAAAAAACAATTTTCCAATTAAATTTTCTTATACTGTAGATGGCAAACTTTTCCTTGAGGTAGGAATACATGGATTGAGTTGAGATGCTATTTTTCTGCCTGTTTACAATTGCATCTCTCCAACAGATGTAACACAATAGCAGTAGAATAGGCCAAACAGAGAATTATTCTACTGTAGGCAATAATAAGGATCACAAATGGTAAAACGAAGCAAAAGTTCAAATTTAACTCATCAATATATTATTTTTCTCCTTGCCACAGAAAACTTGGCAGTAACTGCTCCCTGCTTGTGACACTTTTAGAATGCAGCCAAAGGCTCAGCGTGGGATTTCCAAAAGTCATCTAAGGGACTTCACTGCATAGCTGGGCAGGAATTCTCAGGTTTCTACTCCACAAACAACACTAACATTTAGAACATGCCTAGGGAACATTTACTCCCTAAAGGAATAAAAATTTAAATTATCTATGTTTCCTACCAAACAGGATTTTCAGGATTTCCTTTCCAGCAAATCAACGCTGCTCGACTACTCTGTAGCTGAGAAGTGTGGGAACTGCAGCACCAAGAAGCTGCAACCTTTGAAGCTCCATGAATTCAGGCTCAGGAGGTGTCACAAGTCAGAAATGCAAAAGTTTCAGCTGCCAAACAGCAGGTGCACAACCAAAGAACCCGGGAATTGGGGAAAGTAAGAACTTACCACACTACCTTTAAGAGGCTAAACAGGCAAGGAACCAACTCTCCTGAGTTTAATGACAGTGCACCTTGGATTTGGCTTTGTTTTTGGTTTTTGGGAGGTTTTTTGGTTGCATTTTTATTTTAATAAAAATTGAGACTTGCACATTGATTCTGAATGAAATCTGTGATCTTATGGCACTCAGCTCTTTTAGAAAATCTGTCCCTCCTATAACTAATATGACAAAACACCTGCAGAGAAAGATTAACATAGGAGAGTAAGTTCATCTCTACAAAGCTCAGTTATATTTACCAGATTTCTGTGACAACATATTACAGTACCAAAGAGTATTGTGGCCTAATGACAGTTCTTTGGTCCCACAGGTCAGGGATGTTCAGCATCACTTTATGAAGCTTATCTGGACTGTTAGGTACTTGCCAGCGTGCAACAGTACAGTACATTTTTGGGATGCTCAGCGCTATCACTTTGCTGTACTTTAAAGCCTTTTCAAGTTTTACATGAAGGCTACAAACCCTACAGGCAACTCATCTCCGTTTTGCTTACTATTAGGCAACTTGTGAGGATCCATAAATGAAGTGTGGGATCCAGTCAAAAAACAAGTAATGGCCGGTCACCTCTGAGTGGGAATAAAAGCATGAATATTTGGGGGCTGCCTTCAGAGAACTAGAAATCTTTCAAAAATAATTTTAAAAAATATTTTACATAGTTTTTTATTCTTTTCTTCCTCCGGTGCAATACCCCAACAGATGAGAAGCTTCATGTCCGTGTCAAAACTTAGCTGCAAAGCAGTGCATACATTTAAACTCAGAAGGAGATCCCTGGAAGGCAAAACACCTTTTCAAGGTTTCAAAAACTTTATTAAATAACAGCTTTCTATGCTATATGATCTTCTTATCTATCACAGAAAACAGTAGGTAAGGTACCAGGTTAAATGAGTTGCACAGCCACAAGGCATAGTGCAATAAAGAATCCATTACCCAAATCATTTTATATCTAAGCAAAGGGAAATTGTAAAGACATTTACATTAGTGTCTGATGCAAATGTAAACCCTGAATTACTGTTGGGGAAATGATAGTACAGCTGTCCATCCTGTGTATGACTGCAATACTGGACTACACATTTATCAAACTGCCTCCTCTGTAAAAATGTATTAAATATGTGCATGAGTGTTGCATTATTAGGTAGCCACAAAGCCAAGAAAGTTTTTACCACTATTTGTTATTTGTCATTAATGCATAACTGAGGGCTGAGAAGTTATTATAAATCTTTTTTCTCCACTTTTTTTACAAAAAGCCAATCACAGAGTTGATCACACAATGCAAATCAAATGATAACCATACTTAGGATTTTATTGCTGTTTATTTTTTTTCCTACCCTTTTTCAAAGATCTGAAAAGGAAAAATGTGCAAATGCTGATCTGGACATTATTTTAGATGTGGAAACTCTCTGCCTCAAGGATGCTTATATAAGGCATGGTAAGATGAAGCAAAATGGGCCAGATTTTGCTTACTATATTCCTGTGCACAGTTCAGCTGGAGTAAGTCTGTCTGCCTCTTAAACAGACCCCATCGCACACAGAATCAATAGCCAGAAAACTGATACTAAAATGGGACATGGAGCGAAACCAAAGAATATTCCTTTGTCCACAGTTGCACCATCTGGCAGTAACTTCCCTTAGGTCAGCATATTCCTAGACACCTTCATGGATGGACTCCCAGCGACTCAGTATGTTAGTTCAGGAACAGCAACTCCCCACCCACTGCCAGGACACACCAATGTACCAGCACTGCGCAAAAATTAACACAGTGCAGTGCTCCCACCACTGCTTGGGTCTGTTGGGTCTATTAGTTCCTGTCTTTTTTCTTAAAAACAAAACAGGTCTTGTCCAAATATTGTCCTAATCTCAACTCAGAATATGGCATTCTGCCTTTT
>JAOXXN010000002.1:6516-22837 GCA_026770055.1 Myrmophylax atrothorax | reverse complement strand
CTGTAAAGACAGTGAGAGACTGCACGCATTTTCTATGTCCATAAATTACAGATGTTGCTCTGAGCTACTCATCTATCAAGACAATTTTGCATAAGAGTAAGACCAACCTAAAAAATATCCATCTAACAGAGACTATGAAATAATTAGTAAAAGTATGCAGTCTGCAGACCTAATTTGTCTTACCAGGAACATTTTTTACCCAAAGCTTTATAATAGAGTGTGACAGAACACAGGGAAGCAAATCAAGGCCCAAACAACACTTCTGGGTATCAAATCAAAGAATTTGATGCATCAGTAACATGCTGTTGTGTACAGACACAGCTATAACAAACTCTGTGAAATAATAATAAATGGATAATTTCATGTGTTAAATAACTTATGCCAGTTCACGACCTCCAACTAATAACATTATGCCATGTATTTTATGGGTTAGTATATCTGCTATATCTTGCCCCTGTACATCATAGTTTTATTCAGTTCCTTGAACAGGCTGGTGCATCTATGGAAGAACAGAAGACCAGTAAGTAACAAAACATGTGATTATCCTAAAGCTAAAGGCAAACAAAAGGCAAACTGAGGAGAAAATGCAAGCACCAGTTTTACGAAGAAAGGTTCTGCCATCGCAGAGCCCAGTTACTGTATCTTAACCTTTCCACTTCCATAGGCAATTGAAAAATGAATAAGTGCTGAGAAAGCAGATAACAAGATTAGAAATACAAAGACTCTTCTAGGATGCATAAAATACACAACATGACTTAACTGAACGGAAAGAAGGAAAACAGTACTTGTGTAAGATAAAAGAAAGACAAAACTCCAACAAAATGTCAATCACATGCTTATACTAAATGCAAGAAAAATACTGCATTGCTACCTTCAGAGCTGGGGGAAAGGAAAAGATAGAGCTTTCACGTGCAGGAAAATGTCGCTCCTTCACTGCAATTTGCATTTCAGAAATAATAAAATAAATTGGGATCCCCCAGGTTCTCTCTTGTACAATCTCTGCAAAAACCATTGTTTTCCTTTGTTTTGTAACACAGTTTGGTAAAGAAGAAACTACAGGTTTCTAAGTCTATGAGGCAAGTTATTGGTTGTTTTTTCCTCCTCACCAAAACAGAAATCTTCTTTGTGAAAAAGAGTACTTCAGTTCTGTTCTAACTTATGCAAATAGAACAGAAAATTATATGGGAACAGCTGTAACATGATACAACAATCCTTCAGGCTTGATTTTCCCACAGTCATTGGAAGAATTTCTCATGACACCAGGGAAGCAAAAGGAAACACATTATAGTGGCAAATTAACAGTCACTTTTCATAAAATTATTGCCAGCTAGAAAACAAGTGTTTTATATCAGTGATTCCATCTCACAGCCCCAAGAAACCAAACTAAAATTCCTTGACCACCAACACTGCACCCAGTAGGCAAGACTGGGTGCCTGTGAGACTGACATCTGAATACAGGTACTTATGTAAGTGCCCTGATTTTCTTACATGCTGAGCACCTAGTAGTCCTCTGCAGATTAAAACAAGAACTGCTGAGCACCTAGCAGGAGAAAATAAAAACAAAATTGCACTTATTTGGAAGCCTAACTTCGAAACCTCACTTTAAGAAAAGTTATCTTGGTTTGTAGCATTATACTTAAGGACTGAAAGGTAATCCCTTTGGAGTCCATCTGTACAACTCTCAACAGCTTCAAAAATACTTGCTGGAAAGAGGCAGGCACTGCCTGTTTCTAGCGTGAGCACATTTGTCCCATCACAGAATTCCTAGTCCTTGTGCACATGGAGAAGAAAACAGAGTTAGAATCATACTTAATTTTTGAGAAATCAGTGCCAGCAGGATGCAGGGCACACTCCCCAGATAGGCACTTTATATGCTTAATGGTGCAACTGATTTACACTAAACCTTCTATTTAAAACATCACAGTTTCTCACACAGATGAGCCACTGCTTTTTACACTGCCAATACAGTCAGCCTAGAAAGAGGAAAGACTACGACTACTACAATTTTCATCATAACAAAGCAATGTTTTGCTTGATGATACAAATAGAAAAAAAACCCCTGAACTTTCTTTTATTTTCTCTCCTTTATGTTTGCTTGTTGTTTTTTGGTGTTTTTTGGTTGGTTTTTGGTTTGTTTGTTTGTTTGTTTGTTTGTTGCATAGCAAGTAGATTTCACAAGAAGGTTAATAATGAAACTCTAAAAAACATTTTCAGGATTAAAGTCAAAACCTGGAAAGGCAGTAAGTCATCCACTGCAAACACAAAGAAATTGAGGGCAGTTTAAGTACCTTTGATCCACTGCCTCCCATCACCATTGAAATCTGAGAAAACACACAGAAATATGTGGTGTGTGTCCTCAGGAAACTGAAATACAGTTAATTAAGAAACAGAATTTTGCCTTTTGATCCTTCTAATAATTCTCCCTCTCTCTCACTGACATGTTCACAGGGTGATAAGAGAACGAAGGGTTTAGGTCACTGTCGCTAAAGGCATTATTTTCTACAACTCTTCCCTCCCACGGTGCTATGAAGAGCTTGCAGCTCTTCTCTGTCTTCACTACATATTATCCTGCTCACACACACACTGATACTAACAAATAAGGAATGTGGTTGACCTGGCAACAGGACATTCATTTCCTAATTTATCCACCATTTCTTTTAATAACATTAGTCTCGGCTAAATAGAGAACAGTTGTAGCATTGCACAATTCTGCATGTCTAGTTATACCAAATACAAATAGCAATTCCCAAACCACTCCATGTTGTGAGACACACTTCACTTGAAGAAAGTGTTTCTGCCAAACAGGAAAATAGACCATCATAATCTAAACCTTCTGTCTATCTTCTATAATTCAGTATTACTTTAGGTAATTTTCTCCCCAGTTTCTCATCTAGAATCAAAAGAACTGAAAATTATGCCCTTCAAGGACATCTCTGGGCAGGCAGGGGTCTTGAGAGAGGAAGTTAAAAAGCAGCCATTAGACTAGGGAAAGCAAGAGACCTGCCCAAGAGGGATTGGTGTATCAGAAATCTCTGATCAATACAGAGGCCCAAAGAAAATTGATGCAATAGTGTTCCAAGTAATGGAAGACCTTATCCCATCTCTCCCAGCCTTGAAAAATAAGAGGAGTATTGGTATCTGAAAGTCTTCATTTGGGATGTCTAACCTGAGATAAACTAAAAGGCCTTGATTTTTCTGAGAGGATGGCAGGTATCATCTGAGACTGTAAGCCTGCATGAAACAAAGATCCTGAAAACCACAACAAAACAGGAAGGTAAACTTGTCTTACCATTCTGCTATTATGATTATTTTGCGCACATTCTGTAGCAATTCCTGGAGAATAGGACACTGAGTGGAGACCCCATTGCAGTCTACAGCTTCCTTGTGAGGGGAAACAGAGGGGCAGGCACTGACCTCTTCTCTCCGGAGAACAGTGACAGGACCTGATGGAATGACATGAAGCTGAGTCAGGGGAGTTTTAAGCTGGATATTAGAAAAACCTTCTTCACCCAGAGGGTGGTTGGGCTCTGGAACAGGCTCCCCAGGGAAGTGGTCACAGCACCAAGCCTGACAGAGTTCAAGAAGCACTTGGATGATACTCTCAGGCACATGGTGTGACTCTTGGGGCTGTCTTGTGCAGGACTAAGGGCTTGACTTGATGATCCTTCTGAGCTCATTCCAACTCAAGATATTCTATGTTCCATGATTTTGTACAGCTCTAATGATCCAATCTGAATTTGCTATATGATTCGATGGTCTTTGTGAGAAAGACAGCATCAAGATGCAGTTAGTTGTACCATAAACAGTCTGCACCATGTCTTGAGCTTAATTTCTCCACATAAGCAGCACTACAGATAAGCTCTTATCACTATCATTAAGTGCCACCCTGCTCACAAGACATTCAAGCCTTTCCAGCATATCTCTGCAAGATTTCGTACACAAAACTATGAACCACACTGCAACTCTCCCCTTCTTAATAAAGAGGTCTGCAACACCCAAGGCTGCTTGTGCAAGGTACTGATGTGGGTGCCTAATGGTTGCTACACAGTAGCATAGTGCCAGCATCTAACTTTGTACAAAATAGGTGAGGGTGTTCAATCCTTTCTGCCACAAAGTACTTAGCAATCAGAATAAACATTTTATTCTGTTTGATTACTCCCCCAACTATTTCCAGTTAAATTGGGCTGTTGGGCATATTTCCAATATACATAGCAAAGAAGTACAAAATTTAACAACAGGTATTCCTTAAAACCGAAATTTTGCATTGCCACGTTCTTGCAAAAAGTAGTGTATTAAAAGACAGCTACATTGAAGGAAGCGTTTGCCAGTAAAAGCTGGAAGACAGCCAGCAAGCTACACTGTACAAAGATTTTAATAGCTATGAAATGTTTGGTACTTTGTGCTGAAATTAGTGAACAGGCTAATTTTTTCTCTGTAGGAGGCCTCACTCAAAAACCTGCAGGTGTGAAACCTGAGCGTATGAGTATGCTTGCCTACACCTGAAGCCATTTCCCCACCACACACACAGTTTGAGCAGCACTACCCTGCTTAGGAGCACTGAGGAACAGCGAGTCTGTAAGTCAGGATTTTAAGTAGTATCAGCAGCATACCGTGATGAACATGCACCACATCAGTTCACACTCCTGCCTGCCTCTAGACTGCAGTGTCTGTTCTTCTCAGAGATAATGATTGAATTTGAGGGCTATATTCTCCAGAGCCTCCTCCCTCCAGCACTGCTTCACACCTGAAGAAACTCAAGTGTGAAATGCTTCCATTCTGATTTGGTACCATCTTTACATGGTATAAAAAACATGCAAGACAGCAAAAGTTCAAGTTCTGTACGTAGCAACTCAATAGGTCCATAGCAACTACATGAAAACCTCTTCAATGTTTGCATTAGCAACATTACTTTTAGCACA
The DNA here is from genome assembly GCA_026770055.1 of Myrmophylax atrothorax. Taxonomy (NCBI): domain Eukaryota; kingdom Metazoa; phylum Chordata; class Aves; order Passeriformes; family Thamnophilidae; genus Myrmophylax; species Myrmophylax atrothorax. Next base: position 17,918 of record JAOXXN010000002.1, on the reverse strand, counting down.
TTATCTACCAGGCTTTCCACTGTCTTGCTTGCTAGATAGGGCTTTCCAAATAAGACACAATGCTGGCAATGAATAAGCCTATGTACTATCAAAAACTCAAATCCTGCAACAGCTACAATACATAGTTGGTAAGTCCTTACCAACAGTTACCTCCTGTAATCTCCCATAGGAACTAATCAAAAATGTTCACAGTACTTAGAAATTGTTAATTGATAAGGAAAATCTAACTGGCAATCACAGACTCGGTCCTAAACTAGCTTGATACAGAATTGCATACAAATTGTTTTCCCCTAGCATGCAAATATACCTCTTACATTCATGTCAGTCCAGAAGCAACCTGACACAGAAAAAAAAAACCTTTGCAGACACCTGACCATCCTTTTCCGGGCAGAAAAAAGTGCTCTGCACATTACTGACATAGGACATACCTGCACTAGTCTGGAATTATTGCTGGGCTTTATTAATGTTAGACATTGCCAAAATGTCAAAGAAACATTGGAGCAAAGGGCATGTCCAATCCTTTCTCAACATACCACTGGTGTTGCGACTGTCTCCTCAGCACCTTTGTGATCATTTTAGCAGCAGCCAAGGTTAGCTCACAGGTACAAAAATAATTTTTTATTCAGCTGAGTCAGACACGGAGGCAGGGTTTGTAGAAAAGCCTGGAGGGCTTCCTTGCAGCCAAAACAGTTGCCTAGCTATATTACTTGCCAGTGGGAATGTCTGGAGAGGTAAATCTGGGACAGTGCTTTTGGTATCCCCAACACTGTCAGGTGCATTCTGTCCTTTGACAGCTCCATAGGTGCATCCACATGTTGTGCAAATGGCACTGTCATTCTGCACTGCCCCACTCATTCTATATACGCTCTCAAACAGGTACTTACAGCCCTCAAAGTTCCCTTAAGAGGTCTTTGACATTGCTGTTGTATGATGGGATTTGTAGGTTGCCTGTACTAGGCCAAAACTTGTGCTGCCTCTTATGAACTATGTGGATGCCTGACGCAAAACTCAGAAATGCACAATGCTCACAAGAACATCCAACCAGATACAACACAAATGCACTCACTATGAATGTGTCTGAAATACTTCTGACTGATCAGACATGTTCACTGTTGCCAGTGAGAGTGTCTCCTCTTGGCTCAGCACACTAAGCAATGGCAGGATTGCTGCTGCCACCCCAGAGATTCGGGGTGCTGCTACTGCTGCTGACAGGGGAACACGTGGTGCTGCAGTGAAACTTCCATTTCCAGCTACAATCCCTTTCTCACAGCTCACCTCATACCTTCCCAGTCAGGGCTCCTTGCAAGGTGGAATTAGAAGAGAAGGGAGCATGTCTCTCCCTCAGCTACCTTTCCTGGCAAGGCAGCTGCCTTTCTCCTCCAGGGAATATAAAGCAACCACTGAGGCAAAAACACAGGCTCTGTACTGGCCTGCTCATCTTGTTGGGGACAGAAATGATTCAGCTGTTCCTCCCCAACATCTAATTTTATCCAGGTGTGGGGAACAAAAGTGGTCATCAGAAACAAGCATCCCTACTAAGTGAGAGAAATTAATTCACACATGCTTCTACCTGATTCACCTTTTCCCACAGGTCCTCAGGAAAACCAAAATACAACTTCTCAGTTTCATGACTGCACTCTGGAATCCCTGAAGGCAGACCATTTGCCCTTAAAAAATAATTTCTTGAAACTTGGTAGCCATCACTATTTCTAAATTTACTGCTTTAGCACATGGCATTTTTATGATTTTTCTACTGGAAGACAGATTTGTATAGAATTTCCAGGGACTAAGGGAGGGGAAGAGTACATCATAAATGGCCTCCATCCCTCCTATAACCTCCTCATTTAAGATGAAGTATTGAATAGCATTTGGGATAAGGGTCTCTTTAGCACTTAGCCCTAAAGAAGGTCTTTTTAATAGTCATAAAATCTGTGGAGGGAGCAGATGAACTAAATCGTTTAATGGCTGGCTTGCATTCTACTGTGTTCTACAGAGACCAGGTGGTTTTACATCCTATATCTACACTTTGCTGAAGGTGGTTTAGAATTTCCATTTCAAGCAATGCATAGCTTTTATCAGTGCTCATTCCAAGCCCACATTCATTGTACGGGAAAACTAGATTATATAAATTTGATTTCAAGATGTTAAATCAGTGTCTGGGAAAGGCAAGCCTCTATTACAGAAGTTACACAGATTGTTCTGTAGCATCAGTAAAAGACTGCTATGTAATCCTCAGTATCATCTCCTACTCAGAAATTGTTTTCAAATAAACCACATTTTATAGAGAAGTTGTAACTGGAGGTTGAGGTAGCTTTGTGCAACATTTTTCTTGGGACAATTAACACCTTGGTGCTTTCTTTGCGTAGCTTTGGATTTGAAATCTCTCTAGAGGGGCAGTTTGGAAGGCTAGTCATTATTTAATTAATACTCTTCTCAATTAGCATCTGGAGTTAAAGATCCACCAGTAGGTATATATTCAAGAAATTCTCAGAGGAATTACCTACCAGTAACTGAATATGCAAAGTTCAGAAAATTGCTCATCCTACCTGACTTCGGCTTCTTCAGAGATTTTTCTTCTTCTAAATTAGCAAATTCAAATGCATAGTAAGCAGGACTGCATTCTTTTCTTCTACTTCCTTGCTTAAAGAGTACAATCCAGGGGCAACTATAAAATCGCTTTCTTTTTCAGCTTCTAAACTCAACATATGCACACCTAAGAAACATATGCAGGTGAGGTGTGCTCTGAAAACAACAGCAATTTCACTAACCAGCAAAGTTTAATACGGTCCTACTTAGGCATGCATACAGCTGGTATGGATACCAAAACTGTTAAGGACCAACACCTGCTCAGAACCCTGGAAAAATAAGGATCTTGCATTCAGATTCTGAAGCAAATCTTAGGTATAAATTCAGCTATGTGGAGATTTTCTCAGCTTCTAAGGAAACCACCCTCCCTGGCAGACTACGAAGCATGTCTTGTTTAGTCAGCCCACAACTACTACTTGATGACAAAGCACACAGACAACAGGCAGAAACACACACTTAGGAGGGAGATTTGGGTCAAAAAGAGAAAATCCTGTCACTCACTAATTACCAGCTGGTTTGAACTATTACTTCATCAAATCACAGAATAGGCTGAGCTGGAAGAGACCCACAAGGATCACCAAACCCAACCCCTAGCCCTTCACAAGACTGTCCCCAAGAGTCACACCATGTGACTGAGAGGATCACCCAAATCCTTCTTGAACTCTGTCAGGCTTGGTGCTGGGCTTTAAGGATTGATTCTTTAAAGACTTTAGGAGAAACTAAGCCAAAACACTACACTAAAAATTACAGGTCACTTATTCTGATTCGCTATTGCTCTACAACAAATTCCTTTTTTCCCTAGTAACTGCAGTTTTGCCTATGGGTGGCTGTTTCTACCAAAGGAAGAAGCAAGGTGTTCCACATAGGTTACCATGTTGCTGGGAGTAGCAGTATAACTCCAGCTCCTACTTTGCCTCACCTCTGGCAAGGAGAGCTATGCTGGCAACTACTCCTGCCCTACTCAGCAAGACAGGAACTTGAGTATGCAGACAGCAGTTAGCCAGGGAGGGAAGGAAGGGTTGCTTACACCATGCTTTCCTCTCCCTACAGCAGCAATGGCTTTCCTGACCTCACCTTCACCCTCAGATGCCTTAAGCCAGCTCTGTGGCTCAAAGCAAGGCAGCTCAAGGTAAGCATAGTAAAAGCGTTCATTTTTATATGCCATTCATATATGCAAGTACAGGAAAAGACCAACAATTTCCAGTTGAAAACCATCTAACAAACTCATTGTTATGCTGATAGAAGCCATGATGAGGAATTTTTCTCTTTAATTCATAACAAGCCTGGAGAACAAAGTCAGCCAACATCCAGCGAAACATCACCTCCAATAGTCTTAGCAAAACTAATTTATGTCAGTTGTAAATAATTTTATTTCCTGGGAAAAGAATTCCACTTGTATCATGCCAAAGACAACGGAAGACCACAAGTATTCCTCAAGTATGCTGGTTCTTTCCCTTCTGAAATGAGTCAATAAGAAACTAGTCACAAAACCAAGGAGAGTTGCCCGAGTGGGGATACAGACTAAAAGCTGTATTTGCACTGTCACTTTTTGCCTGTTTAGATGTAAATTCAGTGTTCCAGGCCCCAGGCCCCTTGCAGCCTAAGGAAATAACATTAAATCATGAGGGAACACAGGAAAGCTGCAGAGGGGAGATGGGAATGCCGGTTGCACAGCTTTTACACAAACCCTTATCAGATCACTCTCAGGGCAGAATACTTGTTCTCTCTTGCTTTCTTAGCTGGAGGTAAGGTGAATTTACTGGGCGTTAGTTGTGGATGAGAGGAAAATATTGATAAGAGAACAAAAACCATAAAATCCTGGAGACACAGCTGGTAGGAGTACCCAGTCTACTTTTGTATTCAGCTAGCAGGATGATTTTTCCCCTCCCACTCACACAAAACCCCCTCCATGGCAGCTCTCTAATTAGCAATGCTGGGCCTGGTGTGGAGGATGAGCCTGCCTCTGAGTTTAGCTTTGCCCTATGGAACAGACATGCTTTATTGCTTGTGGACCAGTCTGCTGCTGACCATAGAACAGAACAGATTCCATCTGGGTATATAGCCATGTCTTTGTTAAACTAATTTTCTGTGTATTGAATCTCACTGCAACTAGGGTAGAGTAGGAAAAAACAAAGACAGTTTCCTGGAAGAAAGAGCTTTTTCATCACAGCTATCAAAAAAAACCAAAAACAGAAACAAAAACATCTATGAAAACCACTGTTGCAGGTCTACACAAAGAGCCTCGCACCCAAATACCAAAAATAGTGGACAGGAGAGAGATTCAATAAAACCATTAACACATAGGATAGTAATGCAACTAGGAAATGATAACAATATCTTATTTATTCCCATAAAAAACCCATTAGTGTGCCAAAAGCATACACAATATTTTAGCAATCATAATCAAGCAGAATCAGAGCCCCAAAGAACCTATATTCTAATGGAACCATGTATTTACAAATATATCATTAAACCAAATATTTAACCTGCACATGAGAGATGTCATTGAGGTAAGCTTTGGATTTCTTTCTTTCTGGAATTTCTACTTCCTGAGAAAGAAACTGTACCCCAGGCCACAGTTCCTGTTCTTTTCCTCTATTTTCATTCACACCCACTCATGTCAGTTCTTGCTCCTTTTTTTTGGCATTCCATACATCCTGCTTGTTCCTGCTCTCTAATACCCTTGGTTCAATCTCAGCTCTGTTTGCCCCCATCGTGCCTGCTAACTCTTCTCCCATGCCCCAGTCACTGGCCGTCCTCCCTCCTCCAAAGACTATCCCCTACTTTCTCTTCCACCTACACCCCTTCATCCCCCTTTCTGGTTCCTCTCCCTCCCTCCTTCTCTCCCCAAACTCCCCAGGTCCCTCGGGGTTCCTGCACCCAACCTCGCCTCTTTGCACGCAGTCATGCCAGCTTTCCTTCAGGCTGCAGTGGCAAGAGCTCTGAGAAGGAAAGGGGGAAATCAGTCCTGGCACTGCAGGGCTGCAACAGGAAGAGACTAAATACAGGGAGCAACGAACTCAGACCCCAAAGCCCAAATATAAAGCATATTCAGTTGAGTGGGCATCAAAGACACCCAAAGGGACAGAGCATCCTGCACGGACACACAATCTTCACAGCCCTAGGGCAATACACGCAAGCCTATCTAGGCTTACAGCTCCTACCTCAGTGTCTACTTCCCTGCCCACAAACCTACAGCTGGTCAGAAGACTGAACACCTCTGTCAATCTTGAATTCAGCCACTGGGTTCTGACAAGTCTGCCCTGCTGTGTGAGCTAGCCTAGATTTTCAGAGGCTTGACCAAAAATGGAGAACTTAACAGTTTTATGTAGACTTGGATGGATGCCCTTTCAAATTTCAAGTCTACACTTGCAAACAGGCTAGAGCTTCAAAAGCAAAACAGTGTATTTATTTCAAGATAGGCAAAACATACTTCTTTAACTTGTTCTCAGAAATGGACAAACTTATTTGAAACTCTCCCACAATGTAGCCTGAGGCAGGTGCTTGGCTTGAAGAAATTAATCCCAAATGCTTGTAATTTGGGAAGTTGTATACAGTTTAAAATGAGATCTCTGTAACAGAAAGTATCAGGTTATTTTATCTTCATTCATAATTGGAACATACACACTCAGGTTTTTAATTGCTTTTTCCACTTTCTTGCCATTGCATCTACTGTAAACCTCACCCTTGAAAATTCAGGCATCACTTTATGTCACCACTCTTTTGTTCTGCTGGGGAAACACAGGCCAAGCTATTAGGTCTTGAAACAGATTTAGTGACCACTTTTTTAAGAAGGCACAGACTGTGATTCCTATCAAAGATTCTCTGTATTTCTCCTCTCATGTTTCTTTGAAATATTTGAGAAGTGTTATTTAGAAGACTGCTTCACCAAGATGAAGAAGGCAAAGACATCTGTATCTGGGCAAATGGAGCAAGCCACTTATAAGGGTATGCTTCCTTCTTGTTCAGTGCTCCTGTGACAACTCATTCTGAGGATTCTTGGCTCACCACTGATGTTAGTATGATTTGATGGTGCTCAAAATAGTGCTCAAATGGCCTCTGCATTTCAAAACTGAACTTGATTATTTCTGCTGTCTCCTATTCTGAGGGACAAACTTCTGAGAAGATATGTAAAAATAATTCAAGAAATCATCTATGTATGTCACATTCTTACATGTCTCTGATGACCTTTATCATCCAGGACATCAGAGAGCAAGAAGTCCATATCAAGAGTTACTGGAATTGTGAGATTTTTCACCAACAAGTCTTCTTTGAGGGGAAAAGGCACATTATACTAATGCAAAATTTCCACTAGTATTTAGTTTAGTGCAAAAATGTCTATCTTGGGTTTCTTTGTAAACAAGCGAAAAAAAGTTGGCAGGCCTGCTGCTGCTTCCAAACAGTCCTTCAGGACCTTCATGTTGTCATTGTTGTTGTTATTATTATTATTAATAGAAGTGGTTGCCCTGACTATCAATCAAACCTACTGTACAAGGCAAAGCTGAACTGCCACAAAAAGTTTTGTGGATGGGCTCTGCCAGACACTCACACAAACAGTATTGGAATATTTTTAAAGCTGTTACAATCTGGCCTATATCCTTCCCCTTCAATAATGTCTGCATAAATCTCAAAAATCATGATTCAACCTCTGAAACAAATGGATGTCTTTACCAGAACAGAAAAGATACTTTAAAATGGGTCCTACAGATCAATATACCCATTAGAATGGGTCACAAGAACCTATTCATAATTTTCTGTTGCTTAAATAGCCTAAGTTAAAACGAAAAAACCCAAAGATTTACTTAATTACTTTTCTAAGGCAGTCTCTGTTTAAACAATACAGGATATTTCAGCAACCTCTACAGTTCTGTGAAGGTTATGAACATTCTGTGAAAGTAGTGCAAATAAAAAAATAAATGAATAAAACATTTCCAGTAACATGGAATTCTCTTCACTCAAACTTTCCTTAGTCAAACTTCTTAAAAATAGGTTATAAAGTCTGCTAATTATAGAGTACTGAACCTCATTCAGTCAATCACAGCTCAGGATCCTCTCAGAATAAACACTACGCTACTGATAAATGTACAATATTCTTCTTAATACCATTTAGCTCCTTATATGAGCAAGGGCATAGCTAAGGTGCTTGATGCTGATCTATGCAGAATACTCATGTTTAAAGGAGTCACTGTCAATATTTCACATTGCTGGATGAAGCGTAACGAACACTAATGAAGAACTTTGTCATGGTTTTCTAAAGAAGTCTAATAGCCTGGGAATCCTGACACTGAACACATTAGTTCATTCAAATCTCGTTTCCCAGTCCTTCACCTGCAAACTACCCATCCTAGATTCTAGTCTCAAAAGGTAGTCTATTTTTTCCTCTATCACATAATATATCTCTGCTCTCGGGAGTGTTTTGCATGAATCCATGCCCTTCATATACTCATAAGTAGCTATCCAGAAGAGGCAAAGCAAAACAGAGAACATGCAGTAACATACTTGTACAAAGCCACAAGGAAACAGGACATTAAAATTACATATTCCCATATGTTCGACACAGCAATTTTTAAATTCAACTATTAGTGTTTTCACATTCTGTTACATAGTTACATGTGCTTCTGTAATGCACATAATCCTCTTCTCTTTAGGAAGCCCCAAGAAACACACCTGTTGTTTCATACCACTGCAGAACATTATTAAATAAAACTAGTATTTGTAAGTGTGTGAATGTGCAACCAAAAGCAAGTAAAGTGGATCCCAAATAAACCTCTTGCCTACTTTTGCATGTAGTTTTGCTGAGATTATTCAAAACGCATCCCAATTATAAGAGATCTCACAACACAGCTCTTACACTTTGTGCAGAGATGCCATTCGAACTAGATAATAAAACCTACTGAGTAGTAAGATTCTAATTCTCAGTATTTGGTATTGCACAAAGACTTTAAAATAGCTTTTTATTACACTTGAATGAGATGAACAGAATAACCCCAATAAATATACAAAAGGGGTAGCTCGTAGTAGCTCTGTCCTACTTTTAAAGCCTTACTGTAACAGCAATGCTATTCTCTACCTCCCCTGTACAGACTGCACAGTTTTCTCCCCTCTTTGTAGCACGGCTAATAAGTTCTGGGTTGGAGCAGCTTAGACCTCAGGCTACCAGTATGTTGAAATCAATTATGCAAAGCCCATTCATTTTGATACAATGTGCTAAACTGCTGCTGTCACCGCAGTGGAATGGCTGCTCAGATCGGGGTTTTTGGATTTCTCACTACTGCCCCCCACCCCCCTCTTTTTTATCATTACAATGTCTTCAACCACTGCCAGAGTTGGTATTCTTGGCCCAATACGCCACCTCCTACCTATGATGCAATGCCCACTTCAAGATTAATCAAAACCAGCTTGAAATTCCAGTAGCAATGAAAGCTCAAAACACAAATACTGTGCGTGGCATGAATTTTGCGTGCAACAAGATTAAGAACTGAATTCATTCAGTATAACAAATCCCTAATTTGGTTACAAATGACTATTCCCAGACTAAAGAAAGAAAATTCTCTAAAAGCAGAAGAGCTGCACAAATTAAGAAGCCCTTCTCTAACCTGTGCTTTTAAATGGATAGACAATGTATGTATTAACAAGATACTGAGTTTTAATTATTTCCCTATCAACTTAGGATGTAGATGGATGCCTTACAGTTCTTAAAACTGGGAGTGGCATTAGCTATCTCAGATTGTCAAATTTATTTTTATAACATAATTTCCACGCAACAGCAATCATAATTCAAATACAACGAAATAGGTGGACTTCTCAAGATGTTTTTCAACTTGCAACTCTGGTAAGAAAGCTTTTTCTTTTATAAAAAAAGTGAACCTTCCTCTGTTAATTTAGAATGCCAAGTCAGCTCAACATAGGGTCAGACAGGAACAAGAAAGGAAGAGGGAGCAGAACTACCCTTTTTGGCAACAGCAAGCCATTTCATTGGCACAGCCAACTCATGCATCCTACCTTACTAAAGGTTGTGAAAAACAATGTGAAAATATACTAAAGCCACTGAAAATCATGGACTTAAAATGCCCGATTCAACACTACATCTTACTCAGAAAAGAACAGCCCTCAAACCCTTATTTGAGTCTATAAATGAAGTAAAAAGTTAGTAGCAAAAGAATCACAAGTGGCTTATGTGTTGCCAGGGAGATAAATTCAGGAAACAATGCTTCAGTCTCTAAATGCGAGGTACTAATGTGGAAGGAGGGGCATAACTTTCAACTTGCAGATCTAAGTTTATACAAAAGACCCCAAACAAAAAGGCACACAAGGACCCCTCGGGAGGGCTGCTAAAAACAAAGTGCCAGTACTTCACCACAAAACGGAACATGTATTTCCAGGTACATTATTTTTGAAAGCAAAGCCAATTGCAAACGTATCTGACTTTCCTGATCCTTTCTTCATCTGCCTTCCTTCACCTCCTCACACACAGCCCATTGTTCCCTGCAAGGTGCCAAGGTGACTGAAATGCCCTAGATCAAAAAAGACAAAACCCACCTTCCAATTAGACCAAATAACTGTGACATAAATACTTTTCAATAGTAAGAATGATACAGCACTTGAATACAGAGTAGGGAAATGCTTGAACCAAGACACGCACCACATAATGAAAGGTTGTAAACTTACAGAGTAATTTCTCTCTAAGTGTATGGGCCTGAGTTTCAAAAGGCTACATTTCTGCATGTCTCCTGGGCAGATGAGCATGCAGTGTAATCATTCTGAGCCTAAGTCACTCCTTCACAAGTTGCAAACTAACCAACAGAAAACATCCAAACTAGCTGTGAAAGAAACACCTAGTGACAAGCCACATGATGAGCTTGGACTTATCAATCACACACCATCCTCAAAGTTATGCAAAGTCTGGGAAATAAAGAAGGTGCAAGAGGCCACGTGAGAGCTGTGTCCACCATAAACACCGCGGGAACGTACACACAGTGCAGCATAAGCGCTGCGGGTGTTGGCAGGAGGCAGCTCTGCTGCTGTGGGACTGGCTTGCCAGCGCTGCAAAACTTGCTCCTTCCCCACCTCCCAGCCTCCCCCAAACCCTTTCAATTCAATCTCAAACTGCAATGATCATTAAAAACAATGAGTACGTCTGGCGCAAGTAAACGTGCCTTGACTATCAACGATTCATTAAGTACCTGGCACTGGATCCATAATATGGGATTCTGACATGGAAAGAAAAGCTTTAGAGCTCATTCAAAAGTACAAGCTTTACATATAAAAGAGTTAAAAGGTGCATCTTTGTCTAATAAATAACAGAAGGCTAGGTCCTTTATGGTGATGCTGATAGTTTCATCCTCTGTATAAGCTAATTTTCCTATTTAGACACCACCTTTTCCAAATCACAGATAAATTAAGTCAACTTTAGTTAATGTGGTAATGATTTGTAGTGAGTGGCAGAAATTCCCCTGTAATTATGCATGAATTGATGTGTGATTTCCTAATGAGCTTAAGTGAAGAAATCATCATTTTGCGATAAATGCTTTATTTCTTAAAATGCTCGTAACACATTTCTAATAAATTTAATCAAGCAAGTCGCACTCATGTAACATTTACAATTATTAAGTGTGCAGTCTTTTACACTGCAGTATCGCTTTGGCTGATTGCTGTGTGTGAAAGTTTAGCATTTCATAAACATGGTTATAACAACCATTATGTTATTTTTGCTCAGAACCATGAATTATTTCAGTTTGAAGTTAATTTACATTCCATACAAGCTTTGTACCTCAAGGCAAAATTCTTTTGCCATTTACAAATAGATGTATACATTA
>JAOXXN010000001.1:119107497-119119717 GCA_026770055.1 Myrmophylax atrothorax | reverse complement strand
AGGGGAAGGGTCACTGCCCTGGGCCTGCTGGCCACGCTATGTTTGATCCAGGCCAGGATCCCCTTGGCCTTCTTGGCCACCTGGGCACACTGTTGGCTTCTGTTGAGCTTCCTGTCCCTCAGTCCCCCCAGGTCCCTTTCTGCCTGGCTGTCTCCAGCCACTCTGTGCCCAGCCTGGAGCGCTGCAGGGGGTTGTTGTGGCCAAAGTGCAGGACAGGATGAGATAGTTTGCATTAAATGGATGGAGAGTGGCCTTGGAAGGTAATTCAGCCAGAGACAGGATGGATTGCAAGCCCCATTGGAAAGCATTTGTGAAGTCTGACTCAGCCAGGAGTTCATTGCAGGAGCCACAGTATTTGAGTTCATTGCTGCAGCTGGAGCAGCAGCTGCTGTACAAACCCCCTCAATGAGGTACTCACCACTCTCTGGCAGCTCTGGAAAACTTCCCGAGGAATCATGGAGCCCAAGTCCTGGTCCAAGGAGCCCCTTCCCATGCAGAGCAGCCCGAGGAAGCAGAGGGAGATGGAGTGGGAATGTGACCTGGAGGAGCAGAGTCAGGGCCAGTTTACAGCCTCTTTGTAAACCTTTCACACTCAGGAGGATTTATTGTGTCTTGGCTTGGCAAGAACAGGGGCACAAAGCCTTGCAAACTTTGCAGCAGCAGGGGAAGGGCTGTGCCTCCAGGCAGAGATGGCTTTCAGCTGCCCCAATCCCATCCCCTTCCCTGCAGCTGGAATGCAAGAGCAGGACTGACACGGGGGCAGCAACAGCTCTTGCTCCAGTGGAAAGGTGTGTGTGGACCTCCAGGAGCAGAATTCCCACCTGGGAGAACACAGTTTCGGCTTGAAAATCAACACCCCTAACTAAGTGGGCCAAACAGAAGCTGTGCACTGACTATTCCCTGGATTGAATCCAGGAATTGCAGCACTCAGCAGCAGCCAAACTCCACTGTAATCCCAGTTACCTCCACTCCACCTGATAAACTGCTGGCAGCGTTTCAGTGCTCTCACAGACGGGTCCATCACTCTGACACTTCCCTCTGGGCACCTGCCCAGCAAACACGGCTTTGCTTCGCTGCCTGCACTCACTTAAAGGACTTCAAGCACATCAGTAAATAATTTATACTTCCTTTCAAAACAGGAAATGGGAGAAGGATGCTGGCTGTGCAATCTAGTTGGAATTTGTTGGGCTCTTCACTATTTAATGAGCCGAGTGGCTGCTCACAGAGGTCACTCCAGCAGCTCCAGCCTGTCCCTGTGGCTCTGGGAGAGAGAGGGATGCAAAGTGAAACCCTCACAGGCACTTCCAGGAGAGCACTTTGCCCAGGTGGTGTCACCTAAACCAGTGGCTTCAGCAAGTGGCTCTTCACCAGATTCTAAGGAAAAAGGCAGAGGGCAGGAGGAGGCTGGTTTGCCCCCACATAAGGTTTTGTGATGGTTTATGGGGGCACTGAGGTCAGGCTGGTGGCAAAGAGCACTCCCTGCTCTTCCACACACTCCCTGGAATGGCAGCTCATGGTGGAGCTGCTCACATGGCACAGGAGGGTGTGACAGAACCTCAGGGGGATGAGAGGAGCAGTGCCCACCCCAGCCTGGCTGTGACAGGGTGAAAGCAGGACTGGGGTGGAAGATTCCAGGTGGGGAGGGATAACACACACAGCCTGAAAGGGCCAGCAAATCAGCAGCATGTGCCATGGCCCTGAAGTGCTGCCCTTCTCCTGGAGGTGTGGGTGGCACCTCCAGAACAGCTGAAGAGCCCTGGGGACAAGAGCTGGTGAGGGGACTTGCTGGGCTCAGGTATGAGCAGCCAAACCCTCAGTGCCAGAGCTGAGCTCCAAAGATCTCAGCTGTGCCACCTCCCTGGTTTTTGGGCACAGGGAAGCAAACCCACCTTGCTGGTGTGGCCCCTGAGCAGCCTGGAATAAGCAGCTCCCTGCCTTCCCCTGCTCCCAGTTGTCCAGCCCCGAGCACAGCAGGGATACACTGGCTGTTGGTCCCACACAAGGTTATTTTCTAGGACATTAAGCAGAGTCTCCAAGTGCCAGCTTGCAAGAGACCTGTGAAGAGCGAGGAGGCATCTGACCAGAATGCAAAAGCAGAGCTGCAAACTTAACACCTTTCCCCTCCTTCTCTTTCAAAAATAGCTTTAAAGAGAGGGGGAGCTCAAGGCAGCCTGAGCACGGTGAGAGATGTTTGCAGCTTCAGCAGGAACACCCACTGACCACCACCCAGAAAGCTGACTTTCACTGTCTCAGTCCTTCACACCTCAAACAAAACATTCAAGCTGCAATTGTTCTGCAGGGGCTAATAAAGAAATGGGAAGTCTTTATAAAGCCTGTTTTCTGCAGGAATAATCCCCCTAACATCCCAGAATTGTCTCTGCCTGGCTAGGATTTCCACTCACTAGGTTATCTCCCCGTGCTGGGATGAGCCTGGTCAGGTGATCCCAGAGGCAGCAGCAGCTCCTGCTGTTCTCAGAGCAGCTCTGCCAGCAGAATCCACACCAGATCCCTCATTATCCCACTGCAATCCCACTCCAGCATCCCTGGGAATCATTTGCACTGACCTCACCAACACGTGGTGGCAGTCTGGGAAGAGGCAGTGCTGGGGGTCTCCTTTCCAGGAACATTTACTGCCTGGCACTCTCCTCACAGCCAGGGATTGGGGACAGTGGATGGGGCAGTTCTTCCCCCCAGGGTGGTCGGGCACTGCACAGGCTGCCCAGGGCAGTGGGCACAGCCCCAAACCTGCCCTGCTGCTCTTTTCCTTCCCAAGCCCTGCCTGCAGGAGCTTCCCTCTGCAGGGTCCTGTCCCATGGATTGTCCTCTCCCACCACCCCTGGAGTCCTCAGGACCCACAGGAGTCCCTCAGTGACAGCCCCTCTTTGTCACTTCTCGCTGCCACACGGACCAGCCCTTCCTCCTTTCTAAGGGGCAGCAATAATTTCTGCCATCCAATTCCCAAGAAAAACGCCAAGGCTCCTGTTTTAACACACTTGACTCGGTCCATGCCTGCCCTGTGCTAGGCACGAAGCAGCCCCAGTCTCAGGGCAATTAATTAGTGCAGTAATTTGCCCGGGACACAGAGGTGAAGCTGAATTCGTCCCACTCTGCAGGATTCAGCCGAGTAAAAAAGACAAATCGCTGTGCTGTGGGATTTCAAAAAGCTGCTGTCAGCATTCCCAAGGCAGCCAGACCTGCAAATGCATCCGTCTTTCAGGAAACAATGGGCAAAGGAGAGGCAATTACAGCAGACAAAACTAATTACAGCAGAGCTGAAGCACAGCTCACAGCAATGAATCTGCACTCAAGGAGAAAAACCTAACCCTAAACCACTCCGGCAAAAAAGGGGGGAATCTGGGAGTGGAATAAAAGCAATTCCCAAATGGAAAGCCTGAAACCGCTCTAGGCTGGTGTTAGAGATAACCCTGCAGGTGATGCTGCAAACAGGACACGGGAGGATCTGTCCAGGGGGGAATGCCAGAGTGGGCAGCAGGAATGAGCTCCCAGCTCCTGGAGCCAGTGTTTTATTGGAGCCTTCTCCTCTCCATGGGGCCCAGGTCCCATTCACCTCACAAGGCCACAGCCAGTTCTGTGTTGCTGGGAACAGCTGCTGGCTCAGCCCAACCTCTTCCTTCCCAGCACCTTCCCTTTGCCTCTGGGCACATCCAGAATGCCAGGAAAAAGTGTCTTCTCCCATCCCAGCCTGACCAGCCTCAGCACAACAATCCCTCCCAGAAAACCCTCCTGAGAGGACCTGGACGCTCCTCCACCTGCAGGTGTATCCACACTCCCAGTGTGTTTGGGGTGGGATGGATTGAGCTGCTGGGAGCACTGGGAGGAGCTGGTGGAACCACGTGTGGAGCTCAGCTGGCAGACCCGAGGCTGAACAGCTTCTCCTTCCACCATGAAGCACCACAAAGCCAAGCTTAGCCCTGTCTCCCGCTCCTCACAGCCACCCCAGCCTGACCCTGGACAACACTCCAGGGATTTTGGGGGGAATGATGGAAGTGCCTCCCGCAAAGCCCCCTGAATCCCCTGGGAAGGGCAGCACAGGTTTGTGTGTGGGAGGCAAAGGCTGACCCCCAGAGCTGGGGGGAGGCCATGGCAGGATGTTGCTTTCCTGGGGACCCTGAAGGAGGCCTGGACTGAAGCCTCAAGCCTGGAATCCCAATTTGGAATCTCCTTGGAGACTCCAGCCTAAGGTGCTGCTCAACACAGGACCACTGAGGTTGGAAAAGCCCTCCAAAATCATCCAGTCCAACCATGCCCCAGCACTGCCAAAGCCACCACTGACCATGTCCCCAAGTGCCACATCCACATGCTGTTATGTCCCTCCAGGGATGGGGACTCCAACCCTGCCCTGGGCAGCTGTGCCAGTGCCTGACCACCTTTTCCATGAGGTATTTTCCCCCAATATCCAACCTAAACCTCACCTGGGGCAATTTGAGGCTGTTTCCTCTCGTCCTGTGATTCTGTTCCACCACTCTCTGAGTCTCCAGGCCGGGAAGGCTCAGGGGGTCTCACCAGTACTCGAAGGGAGGGTGCCTGGAGGACAGAGCTGGGCTCTCCCCAGTAGTTCCCTGTGCCAGGACCCGAGAGGCTGCACTTTACCTGAGCAGCCCATTCCCCTCCTCTCCATGCTGGGGACATGTTCCTTACATGCCACACGTGTGTTCCTCGTGTCCAGCTGCCCAGTGAGCACAGGGTGTCCCTCCTGCCCCGTTCCAGCCCTGCTCTCACTGCAGTGCTTTCATTCTGGGGCTGCAATGACCTGCAATGCAGAGGCTGCACTGATCCTTCTGCCAGAGCTGGAATCCTCAGTCCCCCGGGGACTGCCTGGAGCAGGAAACCACTTGGCATAGCAAGCACGTCAGCATCTCCCTGCCTGCAGTTTTTATTGTCTCCTCTGCTGCGTCCCTGAGTCCAGGCAAGTTTTCCTGCCTTTTATCCCTTTCTCCAGCCTCTCCCTGTGCCTTGAACTGTCTCGATATCCCTGAGCTTGGAGAGAGCCAGGTGTGGGATATGAAGGGACAGCACTTTTACTCCCATCCCTCCCCACCATTGTTTTGGAGGACAAATGGAAGGAGGAGACAGAACTGTCCCCACAGCAGCAGCATCTCCCCTCCTGCCCAGGGGAAGCAAAGCCTGGCTGAGGTGGAGCTCCTGCTGCTCCTGCCTCTGCCCTGCTGGGATTTGCAGCTTAGTAATTTTAGGGAGCTTGCTGTAAAAGCAGGCAGGGAAAATGTGCCAGCTGCAGAGCAGCCAGGCTGGCAGGAAAAAGAGGCTTTATTTAGAGAAGGGAGGGGGGTTGGTTTTCTGCATTACTATCAGCAGTGAGAGACCCTTGTGCTGTAAGGGAGAACCCACAGAAAGCCCAGCACAGTTTGTGGTAAAGGGACATCATGGCATTTACCCCATCCCTTCTGCCCAGTCTGCCCTTTCTCCAAACCACACAATCCCAGACTGCTTTGGCTTGGAAGGGACCTCGAAGCCCACCCAGTGCCACCCCTGCCACGGGCAGGGACACCTCCCACCAGCCCAGGCTGCTCCAGCCTGGCCTGGGACACTTCCAGGGATGGGGCAGCCACAGCTTCTCTGCCCAACCTGTGCCAGGGCCTGCCCATCCTCCCTGCCAGGAATTCCTTCCCAATATCCCATCTATACATTCTTTCAATTTAAAGCCAAAATGTGGGAAGCACAGCCATGCAGCTCCAATAAATCCTGCTGCCAACTTCCAGGGATCAACCTGTCGGCCTAAGCTGCCCAGATTCCTCCTCTCCAACTATTCCAAGCAGGAAATAGAACCTTTGGAGCCTTTGTTTTATCTCAGCACCTCTTTTTGCCTCTGAGTGGTCACTCTGTGCTGCCCAAACCGTGCCCACCTCCCACTGCAGCAACAACAGCTGGAGCTGGGAAAACACTTGAGGGGGAAAGAGGTTTTCATGCAGCCAAGTCAATGGCAGGAATGATGATGCCACCACAGGATTATCTGTTTTGGCACAGCACAGCTCTTAGGGAAAGGGGAAGGAGAAAAAGTAGAGGCCTGCCAAAGTAGAAGAAATGAAAAGTGGCTCTGCTGGTGGATTTGAGGAGCAACACCATTTCTGAGGAGAGTGGTGGAGGAAAAAAGCCCAGGCTGAGAGATGGAGGCAGAAGAGGAGTGAGATGCAATGAGCAGGAGGCTGAAAGAAAAGGACAAAGGGCTCAGAGCAGCAAGGCAGGACAATGATTCCTGGAAGAGCACCAGGAATGCACATAAAAAGCAGGAGAAGGTGGAATTCTCAAAGGAAGAGGCTGCAGGAGCTCAGGGCAAAGAACAAAAGCTCCTGTGAGGAGTGGAACTGAAAGATGGAAGATTAAAGATCCAACCCATCCTGCAGCAAAGTCTGGCTGGGCTCAACCAGGGAAAAGGCTCCTGGCTCCAAAACCAGGGAGGAAATCATCCTGTGGAGCTCAGGGATCACAAACAGCCACCTCTGGGAACCCAGGATTAGCCCAGCAAGGAGCTGGTACCACAGGTGGCTTCCAAGGAAGGAGAATCCACCACGGATGGGATCCTAAAGCTGGAGATGCTTGGGATGCACTGGGAATACTCCTCACACAATTAGGCAAATCAGGCCCATTAGGGGACAATCACACTGAAGGGCTGTTATCAATCACTCTCCCTCCTTTCTTTCCCCAATTATCCTAATTGCATCAAGGCTATTAAGCAATTATTTTGATAACTGGAGCTTTGTTCTGGCTCCTCCATTTCTGGCACCACTTTGTTCCTCTCAAACACCACCTCAAAGCCACGCTTAGTGCTCACTCTGAGCAGGTGAAGAAGTGTCTTCCTGAGCACAGAACTCAACCCCCAGAGCACAAAAATCCCACCCAGGAACGGGTGGATTTTTATCCCCAGCCTTCAGGTTCTCCCTCACCCCCCTCCAAACCTCCACAGCGTCCTGGATTTAAGTTCCACTTTTTTTATTATTCAACTTTTTATACATAATAAATACAAACTTTTTACAGCCAATATAAAGAAAGCAACTGCTGCTTTCAGTGTACTGACACTGTACACGCTGCCACGGCCGATACATGCCCTGTATGAAGAAATCATAGGTAAAAAGGAGGCATCTTTTTGCATCTTTTTACAGCTTTTCTTCCTTTTTTAAAATTTTTTTTGTTCGTTTTTCACGTTTGTTTTTTAAATAAAATTAGCAGCTCTTACAGAAAATATTTTAAAATACAACTAAAGAGACTTTTAAATAAAACTTTCTGAATTTTCCCCAAGTCTGAGTATGAAGGACACAGAAAAAACTGGCCAAAGGAACCAAAAGGGAACGTTTATGGCAACACTTGGTTTGCTTCTGCATTGTGAAGAGCTCAAAATATTTGCAGTTAAATCTTTTTCTTAAAAACTTTTTTTTAAACTTAAGAATAAGTTTGATAAACACATAAAAAGACCTCAAACAGATCAACAGGACAAGAGGTGCAAAAGAAGGAAAAATATGAAAAAAAAAGACTTCATTGGACAGTCACTGAATTCAGAACTGACCCAGGAGGTGTTGTCTTCCAACAGCCCCACTCTTGGTTAAGGATCCCACTGGGAAAGGAGACTGGAAAGCACCGATGTCTCGGAGACCCAGCTTGGGTTGGGATTCACAAGTATGTGCAAAGCTTATGGTAAAATCTTGTCAGATGAGTTGGGTTTTTGTTGCAAATGCAGCCTCAAAAAATAGCCCTTGTTAGTAAACTAAAGGTAGGGAACTTACTGGCTTTGAAAAAAACCCATGAAGACATGAGAGAACCCACAGGAACAGCCCAAAAGCCACTGGGGATGCCTCTGATCTTTGCTCTGATGGGGACTGCTGACAGAAATTCACTTGGTACCCAAAGAAAAAATCTCTTTTCATCCCATTTTTCCCTCTCCTCTGCCCATCCCTCTCCTCCTCAGAACCCTTTTCTTTTGAAGCACAACAAAACCAGGGCTCCCTTTTCCGAGATCTCCGATGGACTGATGGAAATTCTTCTCCTCTCTGCTTCTTTCCTGAGAGGAACTGAAGACCAGATCTTGGGCACAGAGGTGGTGTGAAGGCATCACAGGGAGCTCCAGGCTCCCTGGCTTTGGCTGGTTGATGGGATTCACATGGGAAAAGGCTACAGGACCATCCAATGCACCAACAAAATGCACATCAATACTCTGAAATGGAACCTCTAACTCAAGCCAGCTGGTTGGGTGACAGAGATATTTGCTAAGGTTGGAGAACAAAGCACACAGCAATAACTGGGGCAAGAGTGACCCAAATACTTGAAAAGAAAACACCCAAATCCCCAAAACCTGCTAAGAAAACAAAAGAAAAAGCAGCTCAATTTCCAGCTCTAGACAAAACCCCACTTACTTCTCTGGGTTATGCTACGGGACAAGGCGTTGCTACGGATTCAGCACCTCCAGAGCAGATCCTCTGGGACTACAAGTCCTGTGTAAACAGGGATCCAAAGAGCAGAAGGGTCCAGCTGATGAGCCCTGCCGAGGGGAGTGTCCATGGAACGAGCCCTCACGTGCCTTTGCTTCTCCAGCAGCTTCTTTTCCCGTCTCCTCCTTTCTGCAGGGGGTCAAAGAGGGGCCAGCCTCTCCTTTAGACTCCTTTTTGCCCTTCCCTTTTTCATTCCACGGGCTCTGATGAACACCTGATCAGACAATTCCACGCCACTGGAAGGACCCACACAGTTCAGCACATTCCTATGGCAACAGTAATATACTGTACTAATGCACGGGAGCGAAGGGGCTGGGACTGAGCTGCATGAACAGGGCCCACTGCTCAGTCTCCTGGGGAAAACACGGAGCATCTCCAGCCAGGAGGGACAACCTGCTCCGAGGCGAGTCCTCTGCTCGGCTTGGTTTGTGCTGAGAGAGGCAAAACCCATGGAGAGAACCCAAAACAAACGAAAAAAGGCACAAACTGTTCACGCCTGTGGGGAGGAACCCACCGTGCCCACCAAACCCTCCCCTCGCTGCCTCGCTGCAGCCAGTCTTCTTCATGCAAAGGTGCCTAAGAATGGAGAGTGCCCAAGTGCTGGGCTTGGCCTGGGCTGAGCTCTCCTGCTGCTCACACCAGGGTGATCTCCACGTCCTCGATCTTCTCGGCGGGCCGGCGCTGGGGCTGGGTGGGGGGCGGAGGCGCCGCTCGCACCTGCAACAGCCAAAGCAGCCCGTGGGTGGCCCAGCCCAGCAGGACCCACCCCAGCTCAGCCCCTGCACCCCCTGACCTGCAGCTTCGGGCCTGCCCCTCCAGAACATGAGAGGAACAAGGAGGAACCCGCTGGATTCAGCTCCAGAGCCCCCAGGGAACCATCAAGGCTCTTGGCGCCGCAGCTGAATTCCCCCCACCCATTCCTCCTGTCCCCATGGATAACCACCCAGGGGGGGAAACTGAGGAACACTTTGGAATTCACACCAAGTGCTGCATCTGCTGATGCTTTTCCATGGAACTCCAGCCTGAGTGCTGTGCTGTGCCACCCTAAGTGACCTGCCCATGTCTCACCCATCCCTGCCCTCGCCGACCCCTGAAATCTGGGATTGTTCTCCCACATCCATCCAGCCAGTTTGGCTCCTCAGAGACCTCTTTGTGCTGCCAGGGTTGTCAGGACACCAGCTCAGAACACATCCCAGGGCCTTGATATGGAAAGCCATGACCTGTGGGGCAATTCCATAACAAACAGCCCAACAGGGATATCCTGCACATCTTTAAAATGCAGTGTGGACAGAAACCCTCTGGATTGAGGCGTCACCCTGCACCAGTATCTTGGAAAGACAATACACAGGAAGGAACCCATGAAGAAAATATTAATCTAAAAAATGGAAAAGCTGAATCAGTGGGTTTTACAAGGAAATCACTGTGAAATCCATATTTAAGCCCTGACTGATGCAGTGCTGCCTCTGCCTCCTGTGTGTCCAGGGCTAATTCACAGGAATATTCATTGGAATAGTCAGATTATATTCTGGGAATATCCAAAAATGGTCTTTTTTCTGCAATCTCATTCATTGAGAAGGTCAGGAAAAGACAAACATTCTGGTTTGGTTTAGGATTTTGAAAGTTCCCAAGTTAATCCCAGGAGATGGATTTTGCCAAGTTCTAAGGAATTCAATTCTTCCTCTCCTTCTCTGGAAAAATTTCTTTTGTCCAGGCAGCAAAGATAACACAGAATGTATCAATCTGATCTCCTCAGGAATTCTGAACCCAAACCCCTCGAATCAAAGGGGTTGGAAATAAATGTAACCCCAAATCCAAAGTAATCCCAAAGACTCCACAGTGCAGCAAACTGCTGGAAAGCAGGAACTGGACAAACTACAGGATTAAACTCCTCTGGCATTTATTGCCCACCTTTTTTTCCAGTTCTTTTGGGGTTTTTACACATGGCAAGAGCAGAAATCCCCTCCCACCACCACAAGTTTATCGAGCAACACCTATTTTATATCATTCCAGTTGGAATTTCCTCCCTGCTGAGAATTCCTGGTTCCAAGCCTTCCATGGACAGCAGGTGTGACACGGGAGGGCAGGGCTGGGTGAGACTCAAGGTCAACTCCGCACACAGTGGCAGAGGGAACAGACCTTTCCCTGCAGGCGGTTTATACGGAATCCTTGGATTTGCAGGACACAGGGAACCAACTCCCCCGGTGCTGTCCCACCCCCCTGGATGTGGATGTTCCCACGTCAATCCCAAGGTGTGACCACCCCAAACGCCCCCCCAGGACTGGGGTTTCACTCACAGGTCGCAGTTTGCCGTAGGAGGTCTCGGTGGGAATCCGCGGAGGTTGGGAGAATCCCGGAGACTCGGAGCTGAAGCTGTTTTCTGAGGGAACACCCAACACCCACCACAGGCAGCCCCTCAGCATCGCTGCACTCACCTCATGGAGCTCAGAAGACCTTGCAAGGTCTGACTTTGCAACTCCACATTGTGAGGATGCTCTTCCCTCCTCCCCCCCATCATGAACATTCCAAGTGAAGCTTTGGCTGTCACGGGTGGTTTCTCATCCCCAAATCCCTTACCATTTGTAGATGGAGACCTTGGGAAGTAGTGGGAGCCTCGTTTATCCGGGCTGGGGTAGAGGCTGGTGGGGGGCTGGTCGTACAGCGGGAGCAGGGGCAGGACATTGTTGGGCTTCGGCGTTGGAGACACCTGTGAGGGACATCAAAGGGCTGAAAAACCTTCCCCTGGGAAGTTTGGAGGCACATCCCGATTTTCTGACCCATCCCATCTCTCCAGAGAAAAGATATGGGAAGGAAAGGCAGGATACCCAAAGGTGAGCCAAAGCACAGGCTGCCACCCAGCAGGAATTCCCAGCCTGTCCCAGGTAATTCAGGCAGAGTTTTGAAGGGTTCTGGAAACAAAAAGTTTGGTTGGTTGCAGATTCCCAAAAAAAGTGTTGGGATCATGGCCTTTATCCCCCCTGCAGATATTTAAACATTCCTATTCCCAGTCTCAAATCAAAGAATAAAAAGAGGGGAGAAACTCCTTCACAGGGAACATGGAAGTCCAGTTCCCAACATCACAATTCCAGGTGGGAATGGGGCTGAATTTCTAATGGGAGGATTACAGAACTCTGCTGAAATGGAACAAAAATTAATGTGATCCAATCCTTAGGCAGATCCTGCTCCTTAGAACTGAGAGCCCTTCCCAGTTCTTCCCAGCCTTTCCCAACCCATCCCAGCCCTCCCCTGACCTGGCAGTCCCCACTGCCGGGGCTGTGCCCGTTCTCGGTGCCCGTCAGCTCCTCCACCAGCACAGAGGGGAAGACGCCGATGCGCCCATTGACCTCCCCTTCCCAGAATCCATCGTCCTCCTGGTTCTCCTTGTGCAGGATGCGGATGATGGCGCCCTCCGGGAAGGACAGCTCGTCCTCCGTCTGCCCCTCGTAGTCGTAAAGTGCTTTCACAAAACACACTGGAGGGGAGAGGGACAAAAAACCAGAGAAATTGGAATGAGCTACGGAAAAAAACAGGGATTAAACACGTATTTTGGAGTTGGGATTGATGGGTTGGAAGTTCTTTTCCAGCCTGAAAGATTCTGGTATTGCTGAGTCAAATTCTTTTGGTTTCTCTCAGTTTTAGTTCTTGTTGAGCTCAAGGTCTGTGAGTTGAGTTATGGAGAGAATTCCTGAGCTGTGCTCAGATCCAGGTCAGGCCTGGAAAGGATGTGTGGCCACGTGGGATCAGCCTTTTCTCCTGGGAAAACAGGG
>JAOXXN010000001.1:119095587-119107397 GCA_026770055.1 Myrmophylax atrothorax | reverse complement strand
CTCCTGGGAAAACAGGGACAGGACCAGAGGAAACAGCCTCTAACTGCCACAGGGGAGGTTCAGGTTGGATACTGGGAAAATTTCTTCCCTGAAAGGCTGGAGAAGCCCATTCCAATGGGCTGAGCAGGGAAGTGGGGGAGTCCCATCCCTGGAACTGTTCAAAACATGGGAATTGCAACAGAGCTCAGTGGGAATGGTGGGGTTTGGCCAAACGATGGACTTGTGGGTGTTTTCCAGCCTTAGTGACTCTGTGATCCTACAGAACCTGAGGAACCCTCCCAGGGTGGACACCCCGAGCCCCTCCCAGCCCCAGCTGTCCCTCTGTCACTGGATTTACCGCTGGCGTCTCCGTTGAGGCTGCCCGAGCCCAGGTCTGCCTCGGTGGAGTTGGTGGAGGTGTGGGAGCGGCTGTCCAGCGCTGCCAGCGACTGCAGCATGCTCAGCAGGCTGCTGGACGTGGGGAACTGCAGGTACTTCTCCGGCACGTAGCCCACCTGGCCCGCCTTGTTCCGCGCCTGCAAACAGCACAGGCACCGTCTGTGCCACGGATCCCGGGCTCTGCTCCCCTCCCAGACTCTGCTGCTCCCCCCCCGTCCCGTCCCGGACTCCGCTGCTCCCCGTCCCGTCCTGGGCTCCGCTTTGCTCCCCTCCCTGGACTCTGCTCCCCATCCCGGACTCTGCTCCTGCAGGAATTGGGCACAGTCAGCCCAGGGCAGTGATACCTTTACCCAGTCCTCCATGTCTCCGTCCTCAATGACCTCCAGCACCTCATGCTCCTCTATGGTCAGTTCATCCGGCTGGGAAGCCTGGAGGGAGAACAACAAGGTTGGAAAAGTGCCTTCAGGTACAGAGTAAAGAGCATTCTCTTCTCAGTTTCTATTAAAAATCCCAAGTTTTATGATGTAGATACTTTAAAAAGTCCCAATAAAGCTTCTACTGCCTTTCTCCCTCAAGGACAGACTGAATCCCCCTGAATCCCACCCTGCCAGCTCCCACGTGGGTTATTCACTTGCTGCACAATTAATTTTTCTAATGTATTAAAAAAATAATCAA
This sequence comes from Myrmophylax atrothorax, assembly GCA_026770055.1. Taxonomy (NCBI): domain Eukaryota; kingdom Metazoa; phylum Chordata; class Aves; order Passeriformes; family Thamnophilidae; genus Myrmophylax; species Myrmophylax atrothorax. The sequence continues at coordinate 119,106,344 of JAOXXN010000001.1, read as the reverse complement.
TGACTGGCCTTATATGAATAAACAACTTTGCAGGTGAGGGGGTAGTTTCTGAGGGTCCCCGAGGGACTCGAACTGCTGTCATCAAACACATCCATGCTGTCTTCAAGCTCTTCCCCTTCCTCCTTTTCTGCATCAGCATTAATCTGTTCAAACAAATTGCATTTGTTAATGTGATTAACAAATAGCATCTGACAGGTATCAGTGAGAAAAACCCAACAAAATCCAGTTGATTCCTATTTTTCAGTGTGGCTTTTTTCTACTCCTGGTTATTGAAAGTAGACAAACCCCAATGATTAAATAATATTCAGCTATCCCAGGTTGCTCCAGCCTGGCCTTGGACACTTCCAGGGATGAGGCGGTTTAATGGGAAAAAAGGGAATCGATGCCACTAAAAGATTAATGTACCTGTGACCACAAATTCTGAAATAAAAAAAAAATCCTTAGAGAAAAAAAAACTTGCTATAGAAGTTTAAATAAAACCCAAAAAATGTTGGAAAAATCTGAGTTTCTATGAATGTAATTTGGGCAAGGCTGCCACGAGCTGTGCTTTGGCCTCGTGCCTGGGCGAGGCTTTGAATAAACACTTTCTCTCATGTGAAAATGATGAATTCTCCTGTGAGAACAGTCCCTGCAATCAAAGGCAACACTGTTCTGTATTTGCCATCTTCCCCTTAGTTCTTCCTTTCCATGGGGGGTGCATTTGGTCCTCTCTGGGAACACAGAAAGGCTGGGAAATCACAGAGAGCTGGGCTGGGCTCAGAGATCCCCCTGAGCCAGCCCTCTGTGACATCCTGGCTCTGCTGAGCCTGCACCAGGACAGCACAAGGATTTTGGCACTTAATTACAATTTCTCCACTCAATCCTTGCAACTCCAGTGATTTTTTTTTCCCCCACTAATTTCTACTGTTTTTACTTCCATGTTTTCAGGGATGTTGGGATAACCAAAAATTCCCTGTCCTACATGTGGGTGATGCTTTGATTTGTCACCAACCAACTCTGAATTGAGGCAAATTGAAGGGTTTCCCTCCTGTTTGTGCCTTTTGCTGTGCCTGGGCTGTGTCCCAGCTGACATCCATAGGGAACAACAGCATGGAAATTACTGGATCATGTCTCGCTTGTGCAACAGCTGCTCCTGGTTTTCCAACACCAGGAGGGAAAAGAGGTTTTCATTTTCAGTGTGTGACTGCTCCCACTTCCTTCAGTGGAGTCATTTGGGAAGCAGGCATGGAGAGGGAAAACAGGGATACAGAAAACTGAGGGGCTGGTCTGATAAAGCTCATCCTTCTGCAGAGTCTGGGATGGAAGACATGTCAGCAAGGAATAAATATGTGAGAAATCAGGGAATAAATACGAGATACCAAGGAAAAATACATGAGGAATCAAGGAATAAATATATGAGACTTAATGATACCAACCAAAGGTGGGGGGAACAGGCAGCAAACCCAGGTGATGAGAAAAATGGATTAAATACATGAAAAAAGGTATGGAAATATCTGTCTATAAAAATCTCTCTTGTTTTGTTGCATATAGACACAAAAGAGATCAGACACCAGAAAAACCATCAAACCCACATTTTTTTGTCCTCCAGAGACCGGGACAACCACAGAGAACATGTTTATAATGAACCAGCCCAGGATGATTTGGAATTCTGGCCTGTGGGAGCTGCCAAGGGCTGGAATTCCCTGCCCATCCCAGGGGAGTGTGTGGAGATGTGGATCAGCCAGAGGCAGGTGGCAGGTCAGGAATTAGGGACTAAAGCACAAGTTTGGCACAGGCTGCTGGGACTGGGGGGCAAATCAGGACTCACTCTGAGGACTGACCTGGTATTCCAGGTGCTCCTGGATGCTGCATCCCTTGATTCTAAAAAGCACCCTCAGGTCCCAGCACACACAGAGCACAAAGCCCACAGGGACATTATTCTCTCACTGCTATTTTTCAGGGCATGGACACTGGAATAAACCAAATATCCCTTCCCAAGATTCTGCACTTCATCCTTCCATCAGAGAGTTGACTGGAGAGGTGATGAGATCTTAATCCCTTCATGTTCTTCCCACAGTAGATTAAATAAAGGCATCAATGCTGTTCTCTGCTCTTAGAAACTCTGCTCCAGCCTCAAGGGAAGGTGCTGCCTGTTCCAAGCTGCAGTAATTCCTCCAGTAAGGACCACCAGGCTCACTCTGGGGCCAGTCCTGAGAATTCCAGCTCTGGGCTGTCCCTGTCCAGCCTGCCAAGGTCAACAGAGCCTTTTTTCTCAATCCAGGAGTGTGTGTAAGTGCAAAAGGGAAAATGAGCCTCAGAGCGGAGAGCCTCCCACGCTGTGGCAGGACCAGCATGGGCTTGGATCCAGCTGCTGCCCTGTCCCAGAAGGCAGGGAATGAGGAGCTGGGAGCAACCCAGCAGGCACAAGGGGAAGTTACACAAGGAGGGAAACAAGAAAAGGAAAAACTCACAGTTCAACCTATGGAGGCTGGCAGGGAGCTGAGCTGAAACTCGGCACTCTCCACACACACAGTTCCCTGGGGATTTGGGAAGGCTGAAGCTTGGATGTGCACACTACACTTGGATTTCTAATTATGCTGATCATAGGAATACAGCAGGGACATGTCCCACCATGGAATCAGCTGGGTTGGAAGAGACCTCTGAGATCATCAAAGTCCAACCCTTGATCCAACCCCACTATGATTACAAGACCATGGCACTCAGTGCCACATCCAGTATCCTCTTAAAAACCTCCGGGGATGGTGAGTCCACCCCCTCTCTGGGCAGCCCATTCCAGTGCCTGATTTCTCCCTCTGTAAAGAATTTCTTTCTGATATCCAACCTAAACCTCCCCTGGCAGAGCTTAAGCCTGTGCCACTGTCCCAGGCTGCTCCAACCTGGCCTTGGACACTCCCAGGGATGGGGCAGCCACAGCTGCTCTGGGCAACCCGTGCTAGGGCCCCACCACCCTCACATCCAGGAATTCCATCCCAATATCCGATCTATCCCTGCTCAGTGGGAAGCCATTCCCTGTGTCCTGTCCCTCCATCTCTTGTTCTAAGTCCCTCTCCAGCTCCCTGGAGCTCCTTCAGGCTCTGGAAGGGGCTCTCAGGTCTCTCCAGACCCTTCCCTTCCCCAGGTGACCTCCAGCCTGTCCCATCCCAGAGGGCTCCAGCCCTGGACCATCCCCATGCCCTCCCCGGCGGGTGCTGCCATACCAGGTGTGTGGCCCCGTTGTTGGTGCCCGGGGGCAGGCTGGCCCAGCGCTCGCCCTCCAGCTCCTCCAGCACCTGGTTCATGGCACTCTTGAGCCACGTGTCCACCGAGACCCCGATCTGCCGCAGCAGCTCCAGCCGCGCCTCCGCCTTCAGCTTCACCACCTGCGGGCAGAGCACAGGGCACGGTCAGTCACAGCCACACCACCCCCAGCAGGGTCTGCCCAGCCACAAACTGCTCCCAGAGCTGCTCCATGTGGGAACCAGGATGGCTCTTCATTCCATCGCCTGAGGGCAGAGCACAGGGGCAGCTCACACCACCCACCACCCAAAGGAGGGATGTGCCCAGCCACACATTGCTCCCAAAGCTGCTCCATGTGGGAACCAGGATGGTTCTTCATTCCCTCACCCACGAGCCAGGGAGTGGCTTCCCCAGCCAGTCCCACAGGCTGATGTTCCTAAAAGAACATCTCTGGGTTTGCACTCCCCATTCACACACTGCAGTAGTTTAGTGGCTTTTTAAGGTATTTTTGAAGTGCAACAACCCAGAGGAATCCCAGGAGTTATAAAACCAATGTGCAGTCCATGGGTGCCCCGCGAGCTGGGGATGGGAAATCAATAAACACATAAATCCAACATGACACAAACACACCCAAACCTACCAACTCTCTTCCATCAACACTTGCCAGAGAGCCCAGGAAACTTATTTGTTATGGAAACAGAGGATGTTAACGAGCCCAAAATCAAATCAGCATCACACTCCAGCAAACAGTTTCATGGGGTTTGTCTTCAGAACAGGAGTTTCCCAGCTGGGCTCACCTCAGCCTGCAAGGCCTGCAGGGCACAGACCCATGGCCAGCCACCACCCTGACCCAAAGCATTCCACAGCCTGGGCAGGAGCAACGGGAAGAGCAGCACAGGGAACTCGGAATTGCAAGAAAAGCAGAATTTCAAAGAACTGGAGGACAAATCTAGGAATAAAATTGAGGATACTCATGTCCAGTCCAGCTCTGTCATCACCCTCCTGTTGCACTTGCTCAGCAGAGGAACAAAAATCAAGTGATTTCTCAAAATTCCTTCCGTAAGTCACTGCTGGAGGAAGCAACTGAAGCAGCCTGGAATTTTTCCTGCATTTCCTTTCACAGCACTGGTCATTTTGAGCAAAGTTTCATCTCCTTTCTCTCCCTTCCAGCCCCTTCCACAGGGATCAGCAGCTCTTTCTTCCAGCATCCCTGCCTGTCCTGACCCAGCACCTTGCCAGCAGCACTGGGAATCCAAGCAAACCCAGGAAAACCAGAGGGGATCCAGGCAAAAAGGAGAGGGAAATTCCTGAAGCACAGCAGACTAAGGAAGAAAATGTGCACAGTGAATTGCTGTATCAGCTGCTGCCACAACCTTACACAAATCCTTACTATGTAGGAAACTGTGCTGAGCTGAAATGACTCCAGGATTTCTCCTGGGATGGACATTCTGCTGCTCCAGAATAGAGAATCCCACCTTGCTATTGAGAAAATCAGTCAGAAAATAAATGGCTGTAACTGCTGTCAAGCTGGACCCCCAAACACAGCTCCATTTTCACTTTAAAACTATTTACAAGGCGATTTTAATCTGATTCAAACAATCAAAGCCCTTTTCAGGCACATCTTATTTTTTGTGCTCAGAAGAAATGTGATTTTTAAAAAGCAGCAAGAGTAGAATTTACTATGTCCGATATATCTTCATGTTGCCTAAAATAAACAAGCTGCTCCAAGCTCCTTGACTGTGCTTGACAAGGTTTTAATTCAATGAATTTTCATTTACTCAGAAAACCCAACGGAGTTCCCCCTTCTCTGTTTACACCCAGCAATTTTAACAGTCAACAAATGCTTCTTCCAAACCACAAATGTTTGGACTTTTATCGTTTGCCTGCAGTGGAATGAAAGTTTAACAGTGTTAGGTCAGGCCTGCACTTGAAAGCTGTTTACAGGCTGACATTATATTTTTACCTAAATAATTAGGCCAGACTCAACAGCTTCCTATCTGGATGGAAAATGAAATGCCAGCCAGCAGTTTAACTTTGCTGTGCTTCTCACACAGCAACACACTTAGGCCTGGCTTAGCGTGGCCTTAAAAGTGCTGGGCTGCACTTGGTGATCCTGGAAGGCTTTTCCAGCCCCACTGGCTCTGGGATTCAGGTGGCCACTGGCAAACTGGCACTGCCCCATCCCTGAAGTGTCCCAGGCCAGGCTGGATGGGGCTTGGAGCACCCTGGGCTGGTGGGAGGTGTCCCTGCCATGGCAGGGGGTGGCACTGGATGTGCTTTGAGGTCCTTCCCAACCCAAACCATTCTGGGATTCCATGATCCTGCCTCCTGGCAAAGCACAGGTTTGGCTCCCACTGCAAACCCAGCCCAGGCTACAAGAGACACCCCTACAAAAGCCTCAGTCCAGCTCTCAAAGCCTCGTGCCCTCCATAAGATCCTCTATTTTCAAATTAAAAAGCAATGCCTGGGTTTCCCTCCCTCTGGAATGGCCCCAGACACACCTGCTGCCCCTCCTGCCATGGATGGACCCTGAGGCTGGAAAACCCTTGGAATCAGTGTTTCCCCCCAGCTCTGAGCAGCTCCAGGAGGGCAGCTGAGTCTCCAAAGGCCAGGAGGGCATGAGCCCAGCTCTGGCATCTGGGTGCTGCCCCATCCAGGAGGGCAGGAATCCAGCCCTGGCTCTGGGCTGTGGGTGCTGCCCCATTCCCACTGTTATCAGGGGCAGGATTTTCCCATTTTCCAGTGACAGTTCCCAGCCCCAGTTCCTGTTTCCCAGCTAAACTCTGGCCTATCTTTACACTGATTTAAGCCCCAGCCACCCACCAAAGTTCCCCTTCTGGGGATTCCTCCTCCTCTGAGCTGGGTTTGCCCTTTGCTGCTGGGAGGGTCTAAGAAGATGAAAGGCAGAAATCCCTCAAGTTTTCAAAACTATAAACACTGTTATCTGCTCCTCACATACCTTTCCTTGCTCTACATGGGAGAGGGAATAATTTTGTTTACTTACTGTTCCAGCCTTAATTAAGGGAAGGTTTTAGACCCACAGCTTAGACAAGATGAAGATAAAACAACTGCTCTGGAAGTCAAAATGAAACCCAGCAAGAAAATCCTCCTGAGCTGTTCCCTGTACCCAGGAAAAAAAGGGAAAGACTCCAAGCGTTCCCTTCCACCCCACAAGCACAATTTTCTCCTCAAAGCCTTCCCAAGGGAGTTGGGGCAAAAAGCAAAGACAAAAATCCAGCAAAGCTGATCTGAAGTCCCCCCTCCAATAGTTCAGTTTAGGCCTGTTAAGACCAGTTTTAATGGATTTTCTGGAGAACAGAGTTGCTTTATTTGATTTTCAATTTGATTTTTCAGGGTGCAGAACAACCCCACTGCCCTGGCCAGCTTTTTTTTTTTGCCTCCTAAATAATTCAGAATTATTTGTTTCACACAAAAGGTTGTGCTTCTGAGCTTGGTCAGATATTGAACTGTGATTACAAGCAACTCCTGTGAGAAATATTTTATCCCACCTGTATACATTTATAAATAATATATTTATTCCATGTTTTTCTAGCAGCAGGAACAACATCACAGAATTTTGGGATCATTTAGGTTGGAAAAGAGACCATGGACTGCCACCACCAAACCACACCCCCAAGTGCCTGGACACTCTCATTTGGCAAATTGTTTTAGCCAAGAAGGAAGAAACACGGAAAGGTTTTGGCAAACCATCCTGGCAAGACATTATTTTCATTTTTGCCCCTATTTAGGAGCATTTTTGTTGAAACTCTAGGCTTTTTAACACCTGAAGAAGGTATTAAAATGAAATAATTCTCTTCTTGAAAAGTAATGCCCCATTCAACCTTTGGAATTCTTGGGACAGTGGCAGATAAATGTGACTATGAGTCACTTTTATTTAAAACCAACTAGAATTAAAAGCTGGAATGCCATGAATTTCTCCAACCCCCCAGTGAGCCTTCCTCCCTCCAATTCAGTTTCTAAATCACAGCCCACTGCCATTAAAATAGGGATGAATGAGGAGTTAATGCACAAAATTCAACCTTCAGTGCCTTGGTGTGTTTGGGATGGAGAGACAGCAATGCCAAAACCACCCCAAGCAGAGACAGAGACAGAAATCCCCTCCAACAGCACTCAGCCACCAGTTGGGTCCTTTCCCTGCACCAGCTGGGGAATTCAGCAATAAATGACATTTCCCAACACAACACTGAGGGGGGGGTGTGCAAAAGTGGGAGGTTTCTGCAGAAATTGCAGTGAGTTCATTTATATGCTAAATATCCTGCATGGAGTGACATCAAAGGGGACTGGGGGGGAGGCAGAGAGGAAATGAAACCCTGACACACAGAACAGGCTCCAGAGAGCATTCCAGGGGGCAGAAAGCAGAGCTGAGGCTGCTCAGGGGGAAGGGCCACCTGCAGGGACTGGCACAGGGATCTGTCCCAAGCTCAGGCACAGAAAACACTAAAAAGATCCCTAAAAAGAGAAAGCAGTTGGTAGGAAGGAGATGGAGAAGAGCTGGGAGCAGCAATGGATCTGTGGGGTTTAAGGACTGGAAAGAGATGGAGAAGTGCTGGGAGCAGGAACGGATCTGTGGGGTTTAAGGAGTGGAAGCAGATGGAGAATTGTTGGAAGCAGGAATGGATCTGTGGGGTTTAAGGAGTGGAAGCAGATGGAGAATTGGTGGGAGCAGCAATGGATCTGTGGGGTTTAAGGAGTGGAAGGAGATGGAGAAGAGCTGGGAGCAGCAATGGATCTGTGGGGTTTAAGGAGTGGAAGCAGATGAAGAATTGTTGGGAGCAGCAATGGATCTGTGGGGTTTAAGGAGTGGAAGGAGATGGAGAAGAGCTGGGAGCAGCAAAAGATATTTGTGAGGTTTAAGGAGTGGAAGGAGAGGGAGAATTGTTGGAAGCAAGAATGGATCTGTGGGGTTTAAGGAGTGTTTCCCAGACTACTGGTAATAGGCTGAATGGAAATCACCCCAATTCTGGAAGCAGATGTATATAAAAGCAAATGTATATAAAAGGTATGATGCAAACCTTCATTAACACGTTTCTCTGTGGTCCTGGGAATAAACATTGGCTCTGAATGGAGTGGAAATGCCGTGGACATTCATAACCAAAAAAATCAGAGAGATTTAAGGAGAGGCTGGACAGAGACACCCTCAGAGCCCACCAGTGAGTGCCTATGGAATGACTCTGCATTTGAAGCACAGGGATATGGAACAGCTGGATTTCCAGTGGGATCCACATTTGAAAAGTACTGATTTTAAAAAAATAAACAAAATCTACAAACCAGCAAAACAAATACATTTGTACCCCAGGCTAATTTCTGATCCCTTCACCAAAAGGAGTCTATTGCCTGCAGTCCAGCCTGGCCTCGGGCACTCCCAGGGATGGGGCAGCCCCAGCTTCTCTGGGCACCTGTGCCAGGACCTCAACAGCTTCACAGCCAGGAATTCCTTCCCAATATCCCACTGAAACCTCCTCTCTCCATCTAAAACCATTCCCTTGTCTTGTCAGTGCCTGCTGAGTAAAGTCACTCTCCTTTCCTGAAGGTCCCCCCCAACTTGCCCCATTCAGGGACTGTGTGATCCCATCCCAGGTCTTTTCCTGAAGCACATGGAATTTGTACAACCTGCCCAGAGGAAGATGGGAGAACCCCTCTGGAATCAAACAGCTCTGAGCAGATCCCCATGTTTTCCAGGCACTGCTGGAACACCCATCCTGTACAAAGCAGGGAATGACCCTTCCCAGGAGCAGCAGCACCCACCACGTCCTGAGGATGGGGAAGGGCTCGTGGCAAGGTCAGCAGGGGCTAAAGAATGTTAAAATTAATTCCTCTGGGCTGGCCCAGGGTGGTGCCAGGCAGGACTGAAACACCCTCCAAAATGTGACCCAAGAAACAGTTCTGGCCTTGGTTGGGGACTTTGTTTTCCAAAACCTCAGAGACAACTTCCTGACTTTAAAATATGCAGTAGAAAACTCAAGTGCTTGGCCCTTGCACTGGTTTCTGCTGTAAAACAGGGCATGTGTTAAATATCAGGGAGGTAAGGAATGGTTCAACACTCTGGAAAAGCAGGAAAACACAGTCTTGGTCTGCATGAGCTGAAACACATCTCTGGGAGAACATAATTCATGTTTGGGTTTGTAAAACTTCCACCTCTTGGCACTTTACCTCACCCTCAGCCACTTCAGCTCCAGACTGATTTGATTTGGACCTTTCATAGGATTTGGATGTGAGAACCTTCTCCTGGGCAGCTTCTTATTCTGATTTTATTTCTTGCTGCTGCTCTTATCTTTCATTCTCATGCTCTCTGCCCTTGCATATTTAATCATTAACTCTCTCTCTATATATATTTATTTATATTTATATACACAACAAAGTATTTTAGAGCCCATTGGAAACAGCTTATTCAAAATAGGTTTTTAAACCCCTTTCTGTTGGGTTTAGGTTTTAAAAGACTGTCTATTCAGCACATTTAAAAAGGGAGCTTAGTATTTCTCCCTACAGGAGGAGGAATAATTTCCCCCTGCATTTTCTCCCCTCTCCAACTGTAAATCCCATTCCTAATTACCTCAGGTACTCTGAGGTATGAGCAGCACTTCACTGCAACAATTGGGTTTGCTCTGCAGCTTTAATTAAGCAACCCACTCATCCAAAAAGGCACAGATTAGCTCCTGGTGCCTGGAATGAGAGTTTTTGACTCACTGGCCATGAAAACAGTTCCCTTTTACTAACCCAGCGCTGGCACCTAAGGAGGGACTTGGGTTATCTTTTCCTGAGCATTTCTTAACCCCCAACAGGTCTCATAAACCTCTTTAACTCTCTCAAAACACCTCCCAGTGAAGCAGAAAAAGATACAAGGATTATTTCAGATGTTTTGCCATCAACACTCTGAATTTTTCTATCCAAAGCCACTACAGCAGAAGGCAGAGCAGAAGCCAAAAAGCACCAAGACACAGATATGATCATCATTTTCTGGTACTAATTCCTTCAAGCAGAAAGAAACTTGTTGACTTGAGGTTGTTTTTCCTCTTTTTAAGAAAAAGCCTCTAAATACAGAGATTGTTGACCTTTGCACAACAGTGGGAAGTGCAGCAAGTGCAATCCCTCTTCACCAGGAGGTGTTTTTAACATCCCTCCTCTGATCTGAGCCTGTCATGAAGCTGATTCAGTGATTTGACAAGGATGGAATGAAAGAAAAAATGACAGAACCCTGATTTCTCATGCTGCAATTCCCACCTGCAGCACCCAAAGGGACCAGTGGAACATGGATGTGCCAGAGGATTCCTTGATTCCTGACACTGCAATTCCCATGGCTGTGCCCCAGAGGATTCCCTGATTCCTGGCACTGCAATTCCCATGGCTGTACCCCAGAGGATTCCTTGATTCCTGACACTGCAATTCCCACGGCTGTACCCCAGAGGATTCCTTGATTCCTGACACTGCAATTCCCATGGCTGTGCCCCAGAGGATTCCTTGATTCCTGACACTGCAATTCCCATGGCTGTGCCCCAGAGGATTCCCTGATTCCTGGCACTGCA
>JAOXXN010000001.1:119063104-119075215 GCA_026770055.1 Myrmophylax atrothorax | reverse complement strand
CCAGCACAGAGAACGGGACACCCCAGCACAGAGAACAGGACACCCCAGCACAGCGAACGGGTCATCCCACCAACCGGGAACGGGACATCCCACCAACCGGGAACGGGACATGACATCCCATCCCAGGATTGACTGGGGGGTTCCACATTTCTAATGGATTTAATTCACTCTCCAAAATGGTAATTATTCCATCAAGCTGGAGGGGAGGATATTAAAACAAAGGGGTTGTATGATCTGAATGAACATCCCCATGGGATTGGATCATCTGACTCCCATTTATCCCAAACTCTCCCACCCAAAGCACTGAACTGCTCAGTTCTGAAAGAAAAAGGCTTTTCAAAACTCCTCATCACACAACTTGAAGGGGGGAAAAAATCAATTCCAAAAAGCCACCAGCCATTGTTCCTCTACAATGGCTTTTGTTCTCCTTCTGCCTCTCAGGAGAGCACTAAATCACTCCCTCAACTATCACAAGCCCATGAAAACCTGTCTTTTTGTCAACTTCAAAAGGAAATCAAGGGTGTTTTAATAAAAAAAAAAAACAAATCTGGCATCAAAGCCAAGATAATACAAAGTTAAGTAGCACAGAATGACAATTTGCAAGGAGAGAAAAAAGTCATTGCTTTTTAAGAAATCATCTCTTTACAGTGGAATTGTCATATTGAAGGTGTGAAATTCCATCCCCAGTCCAAGCTTGGGAAGATAAGGCTGAAATTAGGGCTGAGAAGAAAGAACTGAAGGGCAGTGGGCACACAACCAAATTAAAGTGTGCTTTTATACATAAAATAACCAAAAGCTACAAGTATGTTTTATCCACAACCAAATTAAAGTGTATTTTTATACACAAAATAACCCAAAACTACAAGTGTGGGTTTATACACAAGCAAATTAAACTGTATTTTTTAAGAACTCCTGAACATTAACTCCAGTCAATACAACCACACACAGAGGGCACAGGACAAGGACATTGTCCCCATTTCAACATCCAAGTTTCACTTGGCACTTCACAGAGGAGGAAAATGTCACTCCCAGGTGAGACCGCCATTTTCAGGAGGTTTTCCTTTTTATTTCATGGGATGGCACTGAACATTCTGGGAAGTTGGATGAGTTGGCTTTAGTAACTGTACACTTTATAAATATAAATTCCCTCAAAAGCCAAGTGGTAAATGAAATTATTTGAGCTATTTTTGGGACACTTTGGGATGTTGTTATTCACCTAAGATGCAAAAGAGATCCCATGTTGGCTGTTTTCTGCTCTTACTTTGAGGTCTCAGCCACACTCATTGCAAAATGACAATTTCAGTTTCTTGGAGAAGACAGAACAAGTTAAACTACTGAGTATTTTTCATTTTAAAAGCAACCAGAAAGAAAAAACTGGCCAGTAGTTATTGGAGGAAGTCACTGAGGGGAGTTTTCCCTTTTATTTCATTTATTTCTGAAATATTCCTGGCATTCTATTTGTGTTTGTCTGGCACAGAAACGAATAGAATCTGTGTTTAATAATAATAATAATGATGATGATTTGGTATTTTCAAACACAGGCAGCTCTAGTTTTATGTGTTTGCAAACTGCCCCCACGTTTGGGATAAATCCCCAGGGATCAAACTGGGGCTGGAATGAGAAGCTCTTTCAGGTCCCTTCCAACCCAAACCATCCTGCGCTTCTATGGAATTAAGTTTGCAATTAAAACCACCCATTCCTTAATGAATTGCTGCCACTCAGCACTCGGTGTGGCTCTTTCTGCCTGTGCTGCCCATCCAAAAGCTGCCACTGCTTCCCAGAAAACATGGCAGGGATGGGAAAGGGCAGGAATTTCCTTCTAGGAAAGCAGACCTGGGGCTGCCCCTGCCTGGGCTGCAGCCTGAGAACACAAAGAGAAGGGAGAGGAAGGACCTGAACAGAAATCTTTGTGTTTGTGGAGGGGGAACTTCCCTGGGGAGCCAACGGGATGGAATCCTGGCAATGGGACCCACCTCCCTGGGGAGGAATCAAAGCAGAACCCCCAAATCCAAAGGGAGAGCAGTATCACAGATTCCACCTCTGGTTTATTACACCCTCCATTTTATACTTAGAGTAAAATCATTTTTATATATTAATATATATTAAAAATGAAAATTAAATTCTTATACCGCCCTGGTTTTATTTGCATTAGAAACCCTGTTTTGCCTGTCCCTGACCTGCCTTGCTTTGAAAACCACCTGCAATCCCTTAATTTTCATCCCTTATTTTCGGTACCACACTCCAAACCTCTCCTCACTTACCAACCCACCAACAGGAATTCCAGAGCAAACACACCGAGTGAAGCTTTGGGAGTTTGCAATTAAAACCACCCATTCCTCAAAAAATCCATCCTAAAATCCATCAAATAAACTACTGCAAGTCTGGGAATTCTCAGTTTAATGGTTTGGGACAATGAAACTCCAGCAAGAGTTTTAATTTTTACACCCAGAGAGGAGAAAAGGAATATAAAAAGGAAAGGTTTGGGCACAGACAAATTAACAGGAATTCTGACTGTCTGGGCATCAGCCTCCACTCTCTGGGGGCTGGGAGAGGGGAAGAACAGAAACATCTCTCTGTATTTCAGCCCAAGAAGAACAACAAATCCCCTTTTCTGTGCCACTTTTCAAACTGGTCCCAAAGCCAAGGCCTGGACTCAGCTAGATGTGCCACCTCAGCAGGATCCAGGTCTGGGACACGTCCCAGCACTTCCCAAGGATGTGAGGAGAGGAAGGAAGGGCAGGAAATCCCATCCTCTGCAGTTAACAGCTACATTCCACAGTGTTTTTCCCTTAAAAAAGCTGATTCCTGGGAGGAATTTCTCCAGGGCATCAATTTCCCCCAATACAGAAGAAAAGCTGCTTATTTTCCCTTTGCAGCTCCTCCGTCCCTGCACGGTTTGTCAGGGCTCCAATCCCTCCTCCAGCAGCACAGGAGGGAAGCAGGGCTGGATGTGCCTGGATCTGAATTCCCACCACAGCCAGGATAAAGCCCCAGCAGTGGCCCTGAAAGTAGGGAAAGCTGAGGATAAACCCCAACCCTCTTGTCGGGAGCAAAGTTAGTGCTGGACTCAGCCTCCCAGGAGAAAGGACCATCCCAGTTCGAGCTCTGTAAAACCAGGAGTTGAAGTTGGAGGGAAAACAGCCACAGTTTGGATCCAAAGCAAAACAGGATAATAAACCAAGGCTGTAAAAATGATCTGTATCCTGGGATAATCTTACACATCCAAAGCTGGCTGAGTCTCCTTTAGGGAGAGCCAGATCCAACTTGTTCTGGAAGTTATCCCTAGTTCTGCCTGGGAACATCTGAAACCCAGTGAGATCCAGCAGGTTTGGAGCCCCAGCACAGGAAGGACGTGGATCTATCACAGCAGGTCCAGAGGAAACCATGAAGATGCCAAGAAGGTTTTCAGAGTCCCTATGGAAAGATCCTCTCAGCTTCTGCTCCCTTTGCATTTCCAGACTGAATTATTGGAAGGAGTTTTTATCTCACTGTCCTGTTGGGATAATTCACTTCTGCTGTTCCCTTCTGTTTTGTTTTCCTTAAATCCACATCCTGAACGACCTCATGATGTTCCCAAGTACACTCTTCCCAGCAGGAAGCACAAGATACTCCAGGGCAATCTCTCAGGAGCAGAGACCTGATACAGAAATCTGAGAAGGAGCAGGAACAAAGCCAACAGAGCAAAAGGCAGGAAGAGAATCCCATGGAAAAGGCTGGGAAACACCCAAGGGCCTCTTCAGTCGAGAGCTCTGAGTGTCCTGCTCTCCCCCAGCCTGGAGCAGGATCTCTCACCATGGCAAACACTGAGCAGAGAGGATTTCCCACAGGGAACCCAGTCCTGAACTCTGCTACAGCTTTACTACACACCCTCTGGCTTAGACTAACATATAAGGACCAAATCCAATTTTTAGGAATTTTTGTAATGGGCAACATGTTCTTAATAGGAAACCAGCTCAGAGTCACTTCAGTAACTACAGAATTCCAGAACAAGGGAGGAAATGATCCCCATTAATAAAGGGAAAAGCATCACAGGGGCAGTGCCAAAGGGAGAGCAGCAGGGGAGGATGGACCCGAGTTTCCCAAATACCGCTTGGGAATTCCACGTGCCCAGCAGTCCATTCCCATTTATTCCCAGGGGATCTCACTCACATCCTATGCCCCGACTCGTCCTAAGCACCAGTGGGGGAGGACAGAGAATTGAGTCTGAAGGCTGTAATTAAAATATTGTGAAGAGTTTTTCCCTTTTGAACAATTCCCCCCAGGCCCATCCCAAAACCTGGCACAAAATCCCATTCCGAGCAGTTTTCCCCCCCAAGGACTGATGGGGTCATGCCATTTTCTCCATAAGCTGAGAGGATTTTATAAGTCATTCCATTATTTGGTAGGAGACAGTGAGAGTTAAAGTTAAGCTTCTATCCAAACTCATTCAGCCCTGCAGGATTAATGCTCAAACCTTTCCAAAGCCACTTCATTTCACAATATCAATGGTCAGATGTTGAAATCCCACAGGGAGAGATGTCCCAAGAATCAGGGATTTCCTGGATACAAGGCTGTCTTTAACAGTCTTTGCTATGAAATAAATGGAGACTTGCAGTAAAGTGAATCCATGGAAGGCCCTTTTAAATTTGAACTGGGGCTTTTGGACCCAGGTAGAGAAGGGTCTGTGCTCACGTGGAAGGTGAGACACAGAGGTCAGAGATTTGTGGCCAAAATACATCATAAGATATGTATCATAAAAACACAAGTATCAGAATGTGACATGTTTCTAGTTAAAGCTTTTCAAGTGTCCCAGGCCAGGCTGGACAGGGCTTGGAGCAGCCTGGGACAGTGGGAGGTGTCCCTGCCCATGGCAGGGGTGGCACTGGATGATCCTTCAGGTCCTTCCAACCCAAACCATTCCATATCCATAGCACGGATAGTGGTGGCAACAGCACTTACTGCTCAGGCCAATAACCCTCCCTTGGTTGTGATTGTGCCACCAGAAGTTGTTGTATTTCCCAGGGGAAGCCACTTTTCACTTCCCTGCAACTATTCCCTCCCAGTCAGCTGGAACAGAAATGCCCATTATTGTAATCAGCACAGATTCCATGGACTGGGAAGGAGCCAGAACTCTCCAAAGCAGAGCTCAGGGATCAACTGGGAATGTGACAAATGAGTAATGAAGGAAAAGCATGAAGAAGAGATCACAACTGTGAATTAACTATCCAATCATTTCTGGGGCTCCACAATCCCACTCCAAGCAGGGCCTTAAGGGAATTCATTTGTCCAAGGTGTGATGGGCATGGATTTTCCCTGGAAGGGAAAAGAATGTGGGATCAGCTGTTGGGAAGCTTTCAATGAGCATCCTCTGGAACTGGGATCAGGAGATGGGCAAGGCTTCCCTCCAGCCTGAAACTCTGGGATCAGGACACGGGCAAGGCTTCCCTCCAGCCTGAAACTCTGGGATCAGGACACGGGCAAGGCTTCCCTCCAGCCTGGAACTCTGGGATCAGGACACGGGCAAGGCTTCCCTCCAGCCTGGAACTCTGGGATCAGGACATGGGCAAGGCTTCCCTCCACTCCTCCATGCAGGGGGATAACATGAGGAGGCCACTCACAGTCCTGAACTGCCTGTAAAGGACAGTTCCTGTGCCATGTGATGCTGGAGATGATGCCACCCACGGGTGGCTCAACGGGAGTTACAAAATGTGTTTGTGCCTTGCAGCTGACAAGCACAGGAAGTGAAACAATAGTTCTTTCACTTCCACAAGTCCCCTCTGCACTTTCAAGGGAGAATTACAGGATCTTAAAAGAATAGCCAGCACTGGACTAATAGAAGAGATTTACAGAAGCAAATGAAAAGCTCCAGTGATTTCCAAATTGTTTTATCTTGGTGCTATTTTTTCATTTAGGGGCAGAATTTCCATTCAAAAAAAGGAATTCCTTGGGTGCTCCTAAATCATTCCAGAAAGCCCTAAAACAATAACATGGATGTAAATTGATTTCTTACAGTGATAATATTGGCTCTGCTCATTCTGGAGGCTACAGAAATGTGCACTCACGCAAATAAATACCCTTTTATTTACACCAGGATACACCATTCCTGGGATAACATTCCTGAGCCTTCAGCTCATCAATTTACTTTTCAATTCAAATAGAGCCACCAGTGGAAAGAACCCCCACACACCCTATTAATTTCAGGGAATAAAGCAAATTATTAACTGTAAGCCACCAAGTCCTCAATTTGGGGTCATTTTCACAATTACTGCCAGTTTTAGCTGGATGCAATTTGTGCAAGTCATGTTGGGAGCCTGCACTTCCATTTGTTTTAAATGCTCATTACAAGTGCTGGGAAAAGGGATGGATGACAGTGCTGCAAACAGGGATGGGAACTGAGCTCCACAAGAGCTGCCCAACAAAGCCCAAACAGGGCTCAGCAAAGCAGGAAGGTTCTGGCACTGCTGGGTTACTCCAGTTAAGAGCAGGAAAACTCCAGGAATTTGGGAATCCCAAGGAGAATCTTTGTTACAGAAAATGTTATTTTAAGGAATGACAGAATAATTAAGGCTGAAAAGGAGATATTGCTCCAACCTCTGCTCAGAGTTGGGACAAACAGATCAGGCTGCTCAAAGCTGTGTCCACTGAAGTCCTGACCATCTTCAAGGTTCCAGAGAATCCCAGAACATTCCCAGTTGGAAGGGACCTATGAGGACCATGGATCCTCCCCGGGACACTGCTTTGCTCTGACCACACTCATGGCAAAACTGGCCTCCTATTTCACCAACACTCCTTGAGTTTCAACTCCTCCACCTCCTTTTGCCACTCCATTCCACAAAACCAAGAGCCTGGCTCAGCCCCCTCCAGCCCCTGAGGGTGGCAAGGCCATGGCAGAGGTGCCCCATCCCTGGCAGTGCCCAAGGCCAGATCCCTCCCTCTGTCAGAATCCTCAAAAACAAGCAAGGATGTGGGAACCCCACAGTTCACCTGGAATTTTCCACACCAGCCTCTGGAACTCAGAGGGCAGTGGTGGAACTTGCCTCACCCACACAGGAGGGAAGAGCTGCTGGAGGGAAATGAGGTAACAACTCTGAGTTCCTATTTCAACCCACAATGTCAACACCCTCTGAGCAAAACCAAGAGGCCAATGACACTTCCTCGTGTCGAGCAAACTGGAAAGTACAGAAGAAACCAGCACAGGTGACTGGCAATTCCACACCAACCCCTCACTGAAAGCACACAGAGCACACTGGCCCTTTGGACACTGGCCCTCCAAGGCTGCCCTCAGAGAGCACACGAGGCAGGAGATGGAATAAGGGCTTGAAAGAAGCAGAAATGTTATTCAGAAATACTTGTGCTACTGCTCTGGGGAGAACTCTTCAGTATTCAGGGAAACTCGACAGCTCCCCAACTCTGGCACAGGTTGTGCCATCCCTGGAAGTGCCCAAAGCCAGGCTGGAGAAGCCTGGGGTAGTGGGAGGTGTCCCTGCCCATGGCAGGGGTGGGACAGGATGATCCTTAAGGTTCTTCCAACCCAAACCATTGTGGGATTCCAGGAAATTAAGATCACACACTTTACCAACAGTTTGCTGGAGTTTGTTTTGTTTGTTTGGGGGTTTTTTTGTTAGTTTAATGTTCTAATTCTCCCCTCCAACCTCCTTCAGGAGGGTTGAAGAGTTTCTCAGCTAAAAGCTGCCCATGGTATGTTTGGCATCTCCACAGAGCTGCACCAATGGCCCAGCTCCACAGAGCACAGCCCAAGGCAGATTTCCCTCAGAGGTTTCACCCTTCAAAACCTATCAGAGAAATAACATAAATCCCTTCATTAAAATCTTTTCCATTGTGTCAAAGGGCTTTTACAAGTCTTGAACCCCCCCTGCCATGGGCTGGCATGACCTGCTGAGCTCAGCCCCAGGCCACCTGTAAAAGCACACAGTTAGAAATCTAAGTTTTTGTTCCCTCTTTCCTCCTCTCTTTAAATAATCTCACAACTATTTCAAGTCTCCAGGACACCTGCTTGCCTTTTTTTCCCTCCACATCAATGTTTCCTCACTGTAAGTTGCTTTAGAAAGTCATTTTTTAAGGTGGTGCATGAGAGGAACTCAGAGAAGCAACAGCAGTAAAGAATGAGGAAGTTTCTGCAAAGACAAGATTCAAACCGAGACTTCGAGCACCATCTGAGACTTCCTGATGGCTCCAGTTTGAGCACCAGGCAGAGAAAGTGCTCCTGAAGGGGTTTGTGGAGTGCACCTTCACCTCAGGTGATGGCAACTGCTCCTCAGCAAGGGACCAGGACAGAACCGGCCTGAGCTCCGGGCAGGGGGCACAGCCGGCCCGGGCTTTATTCACTCCCTGCTTTTGGTTCTATAAAACTCTGAAATGCAGAGCTCAGGTCTGAGGCCCAAGTTTGTAAGTTGTGCACATAAAGGACAGACAAAGAGAAAGGCAAAAGGATTAAAAGGATTGAAGATTTCTCTTCCCTCTCCTAAAACATTCAGGAGTTGTTTCAATTTGAGACCTTGGCTGTGGCTTTTTCTCTCCCTTGCTCCACAGAGTGATCCTGTTGCAAGGACACGTGGATGTGCTCCCATGGATTTTTCCACATGCACAACAGTGCTGAAGGCCCAAATTTGCACAATATCATACCATATGTCACATTATATATTAGACTATATGTATAATATAGATAGCACATATTACGTAGACTATATTATACAATATTATAATAATGTATGTTATGGATAATATACCATAGACTATAACAAAAGACTCTATTATTATAATATAGAATAGACTGTATAATTATAAATTATACATGTTATACAATATATATAGTATATAACCTATTATATACAATATATATAATGTATTTAATAGATATAATAAATTATATGCATAATACATAATCATATGTAACTCACTCCCAGTTGTTTACCAGACAAAGACATTGAACTGATACAAATATCTGAGAGATCCAGAAAAACAAACCCTGGATATTTTCCTTTCCTTCCAAAGGAATTTGGCTGCAGGAGAGTACTTGCAACTTAGGTTTTCACTAAACCACAATTATCTATATCAAAGTCATGTAAAATAATATATAAAGAGGTTGTACAGAGAGGCTTCCATAGGGAAAAAAGGTTCACTTTGGGAAAACCTTGGAGACACTTTTTAACAGGGCTATTTGCTAATTTTTTTTAATTATTTTAAACATCCTTTTTGTTGGGAGAAAATCCAGTTTACTTCTGGCATTGCTTCCAAGCAGGAGCAGCAACTGCTGACAGCCAGCCATGTAAATATGGAATTATCTCCTGTAAGCATCAATTAATGACTTTATCTCCTTTGTGACACAGAACTGCTTCCATCAGGAGCCTTTCCATGCCCCAACCATCAGTCAGCACAAACACTCCTGCTTTACTGACAGAAAGCACAGCCACACCTCATCTCCCACCTCCATTCCCTGCCTTTCCCACCAGTACATGGATATTTCCCCCCAGGATGCAAAGGGAGGCTGGTAATAATAAATAATGCAGTGGGTTGTTACAACCCTGTGCTAGTTCTGCAAGTTCAGGTGCAAAGAGGTCTCCAGGTGTGATTGCACCACTTGGAAATGGTTTGGAAAGAGCAAATCATTCCAGTTTGCAATGCCAGAGTGTGAAATGCAGTCCCATCACATGGGAACAGCTGATGGCCCCATTCCTTTGGGACTCTGGTTCTGAAAACAGGAATAATGTGCATGGAAACCCTTCCAGGATGGGAGTTAAACCAACCCAACTGTGAGCAATCACATCTGAACTCCTGAAGTGTGTCCCTTCCTGTGAGTTCCAATGGCTGCTCTTGGTTTGACTTGGCCAAATACCACAGGAATGTTGATCTGCTGTTCCCTAAAATCAAGTTTGAAAGCAGGGCTTTTAATAATGCCAGTTCATTAATGCCACCCTGAAGTGTTCTGATCAGACACCAAAATAGGATTATGGGACAAAAACTCCCCAGGCCACCAAGAAAACACAGTTCTTCCTTTAGCCAAGTGAGGGCTTTTTTGGATTCCTTTATCCCAGTGAGTCCTTCAGAAAACAAATGGATCAGAAGATAAAGTTGACAGCTTAGTTTTTGGGCTTCAGTGGCACCAATACTGGGCACTATTTCAGGCTCCACCTTCCCTCTCCGTGGAAAAGCCAACACGGCTGTTGCAAACCCACCAGGAGTTTTGTCCTTTTTTTCCCAGATTTCCCCATTCCACCCCCCAATCCCCTTCCTTACCTTCATGATGTTCACCAGGTCTGTCTGATAGTACCGATCCTGGTGGGCATTGGCAGCTGCCAAGGTGAGCAGGTAGTCATTCCTGGCATGGATGGCCTTGGAATTGCACTCGGAGCGGCGAGCTTTTAACTGGGCAATGAGAACACAGGGCCTGGTGAGAGGTTCAGCGACCAAACACCCCAACAGAAATTCATTTGCATGGGTTTGTATTAACATAACACAAACTTCAATACAAATTAAAGTTGAACAGTTTTCTTAGTGATAAACGATGTATTTTTCCTACTCCAATTTCAAACCTGGTCTTTGAAGAAGTTTGAACCCTAATTAGAAAAAACTAATTGTAAACCCAGTCATAAATAACTCTGCCCAGAGTGCTTTTTGCTCAGCCCTTATCCCACCCATTCCCCTTCCAAAACAGCCATTATTCCAGGCAATTTCAGTCATTTTCCTCAGGAAATAAGCAGCAAACCCCAAGTTTTCCTTCCACTCACCTTCACACTTGCCTTCTGCAAGCTTATCCTTGACTGGAAAAGACTAAGTTTGGACCTGGAAGAGGAATGAACAGGAGAAATTAATTGTCTTGGACCGTTTCTGCCGAGTGCAGGGCAAACTGAGCTCCTGCAAAATGTAAGTGAGGTAACTCCTCAGGCCTGAGTTTTTATTTGGGTGGTTTGGAAAAAAGCTGAAGGATGAAGGGAAATAGCAAAGATGCTGAGCTGGACCTTCCCTGCATGTTCTGGAATGTCTTGCACAGTTCCCCCTGATTTTGGGGCCAACTTTCAGCAGAATTGGTCTGATTTTTATATCTGAATCCATAAACCATAAATTGGAGAAGGACTTTCTCAGCTGCTTGAATGAGAGTGGTTTAAAAAGTAAACCCACATCAAGTAAACAGCTGTTTTAATCTGAACAAGACTTTGGGATGAATCCATCCCAAAATTCCCAAGCTCAGGTTTTGGTTGGTTTGTGTTTCTTTACTTTCTTCAGGTATTACAGGGAGTTCTGGGGATGTTCTTTTCCTCATCCAACCCTCAGAAAGACAGAAAAATTCTCAAGATTTCATTCCCTGAGAGCAATTTTGAGTAACAACTAAAAATAAAAATTAAAAAAAATACTAAAAAGGGTGAGGCCCAACTCCAAAGTGAAAACATGTGGCAGTTGCTTTCCTGGAAAGAAGGAAATCAATCTCTTCAGGATGTCAAGGAACCGAAAACCCTCAAAAACTGAGCTTGAAAAATAAAACAATTCCCTGGTTTTTCCCCTTCCAAATGGGCTGAGACCAAATATGAGATGAGGAATGAAATCAGGAGGTTTTAATACGAAAAAGAGTGTCAGCTGGCACAGTGTCCTTTGAAAATCTGCAATTAGGGAGTTAGTTTAACTCCCTTCCTAAAGAAACCAACCCAAGGTTCTCCTTTCCTATCAGGGTGTGCTTAAAATGGCTACAAAATGAGCATTTTTGTAACAAGCATATACGTATATACACATAGATATACACATACACACACATGTGTGTATATACACGTGTGTCTGTACATATATATGTATATACACACACATATATATCTATGTTCATTTACTTTTATATATTTTACATCTGTATCTATCCATCTTTTCATACTCTTGTGTATATTTCATATCTATAAATAATATTATATAGAAGAATCTCTATATAATATTATATACAATATAATAATTATCTAAAAGAATCTATATATATTATTATATAGAATTATGGACAATAATCTACATACCATATATTATATAACAGAGTGTTATATAATATAGAATCTATATATTTTATCTATTAGAGAATATTTATTCCAATATATAAATGATATACAGCAAAAATAATAAATTTTTATTACAGATAAAGAT
>JAOXXN010000001.1:119045450-119058600 GCA_026770055.1 Myrmophylax atrothorax | reverse complement strand
GCCTGCTGGCCACGCTAGTTTGGATCCAGGCCAGGATCCCATTGGCCTTCTTGGCCACCTGGGCACACTGTTGGCTCATGTTGAGCTTCCTGTCCATCAGTCCCCCCAGGTCCCTTTCTGCCTGGCTGCTCTCCAGGAGTTGTGGTTATTCCTGGTTTGTACAGCCCTGGGAGGTTTGGATGGGGTGGGATTTTCCAGCTCCCTCAGTGGAGATGGTCCTGGGGGAGCAAAGACCACGTGCAGCCAAGAGTCACTTCTGTAAACCACAGAATATTCTATTTTTAACTACAGTTATGACTCAAATTCAGCTCCATTGAATATGTCCAAAGTCAAGCCCCACTCCAGCCTCGTGGCTTATGAGAAGAACACGAGTTGGGGAACTGAAAAATAACTCACAAGGTTGTTCTCAACATCTCTCCCTCCTCAACTCCTCACCTCATGTCTCCGTGCTGGAGGCACATGGGGGAGAAACCCAAACAAGAGATGCAGATCAGCCAGAGAAACTTGCAAAAACACCTAAAACCAGGAGGGGTTTAAGGTTCAAGGGCTCAATTTACTAATGCACAGCAAAAAAAAAAAAAGGGGCTCAGCAACAGCAAAGTTCACCTTTCTCCAAGAATTTTCACCAAATAGTCTCATGGAAATATTTACAGGAGGTTTTCAAAGCCAAAGACCTAAAACTGGGCTCATCAGCCCCAAAGTATGTTTTTTCCCTGTCAATTTTCACCAAATACTACATTTATTTCCAGCATGTTTTCAACACCAGAGACCTAAAAATGGGCTCACTGACCCCAAAGTTCACTTCTCCTCCACTATTTTCATCAAATACGTGCATATTTCCACCATGTTTTCCACACCAAAGACCTAAACTTTGGCTCATCAACCCCAAAGGTCCCTTTTCCCCATCAATTGTCACCAAATATTCTTATATAAATATTTACATTTTCAAGACCAAGGGCACAAAAACTGGTTCATCAACCCCAAAGTTGGTATCTTGCTGTCAATTTTCACCAAATATTATGTGTTTATTCCCAGCAGGTTTTCAACACCAAAGGCCTAAAAAGGTGTAGCCTGACTCAAAGTTTGCTTCCCCCCCCTCAGTTTTCACCCTTATAAAAGTAAAAAACTTCAGCATCACGACACAATAGTTGTGTAATTTGAAAACTCTTCCTCAAAAGGTAGGGGAGATTCCTCTTATCCAAGGACACTTCTGTGAACACACAGAACAAAGAATTCTGCTCACCAAGGGCACAGAGATGCTTTGCTCTACCCTAAAGTCAACTTAAATTACCAAGAAATAAACCCAGAAAACCAAAAGCAGCCAGAAAATACCTTTTAAGACACCGCTATAAATACAAACAAACCCACGTGACAGGGACATGCCAATTTTTAGGTGCCCTATTTGGGCAAACAAAGAAAAAGGAACCACAGAGGTACTTGGCATCCTGGAAAATAAATCTAAAGAAATAAACCCAGGACATCTCAAAAAAACCAGGATTGGCCCTTGCTATTTTTATTTTTTTAAAATTAGTTCTTTATGGCTTGTGAAGGTAAAAAAATAAAAGCTTTGAGCCACATTTGGACACAATCAGAGCTAAGAAAACCAGTGCTGGGATTTTTTTTTCCCCCTGAATCTGTGGGTTTCCTCCTACTCAATTAGTTTCTGTTTGCAAGCAGGATGAAATGTGCTCTTATTCCTGTTACAAATAAGACAAACTACCTTTTAAACTGCAAAAATCAGTGGACTGAGTGTATTGCTAAGGAAATGAGCAGCAGCAGCCTCTCTCACAGCAGAAAATACAGAATAATACTGGAAATTCAAGCAGGGATCGCAGGAATAACTATAAAATAACTCTAAAATCAGCAGCACAGTTTGGGGGACTGAGAAGAATGGTTTCAGCTAGAAATTGAAGTGCAAATCAACACTAAGGATTGTTCCTGCCCTGCATTTGCCCTTCTGCAGGACATCTGGGATCCTGATGTCACTGAGCTACCCAGCAAAGTGTTTCCTCAACAGAAGTTAATTTGTTTTTAAATACAGAGAAATCTCCCACTATAAAGCTCATTGCACAGCCTGGTTTTATTTTTCATGGAAAAAGCCCTGCCCAATTATTACCCAGTTGCTCAGGTACTGGTGCCACTGGCACAGCCCACGAACAGCACTGGACAAGGGAGAGATGAAGAAAATCAGGACTGTGCCACTTCCCTCGAAATTCCCAGAGAATTTCAAGCCACAAACTCCTTCCCAACTTTGGCTACAATTCACTATTGGAGTTCAAGCCCACCTTTATGTCTCTCCCAATTTTTACAGCTCTGGGAAGCACCAATTTTGTCGGGTTTGCCCAAAACGTCACGTTTTGGTTAAAACTTTTCCCCTGAGGAGCATCCAACCAATGGCTTACTTTGCAATCTCCCTGAGTGCTCCAGGAAACACCTCGAGGGGGTTGTTTAATTTTCATTTCAGTGATTGCACCAACCCATAAACACATGGAGCCCATCAGCTGTATGGACTGGACACAGGCCAGTATATCCATTATTGCTTTGTTTTCCAGAATCCAGCTGGACTCTCTCCCTCATCCAGAGCCCCAAGCTGTTCAGGTATTGTTATTTATTCCTCCTAAAACAATATGTTTGGAAGGAACACCCTTCCAAGAGGCTCCAGTGGCACACAGAGCAGAAACCAGAACAATAAAGGCACCAGCTGTTATGGGGGGACTACCAGAAATAACCTCCCACCATCTGAAGGCTGACGGGAACCTGCTTTTTGTTCCCATTGTGCCCCTTTCCCTGCAGAGATGGGCACAGCCCCTGGCCCTGGGATGGAAGCTGGTGGGTCACTGCACGTGGGCAGCTCCAGAGCCTGCAGGGAGCACAAGAACAAGAGTTAATTCCCAAGACACTCGGCCCATTTGCTCCTGTATTTACCAAAGGAGTGAGGCACAGGCAGAGCTGCTGCTGCATCACACCCTCTGCCTTCTCCTTCCTCTTCCTTGGGAATGTGGGCAGGGCTGGCTGGGAAAAGGCCTTTCTGTGCAGGAACAAGTGGGGCTGTGTGTGCAGGGTCTGACCCTCAATAACCACTTGGGGCACCTTCACCTTCCACGTTCTCAGGGGGTTTGAGCTGCCAACACATCCTGCCTTCCCTCTCCAGGTCTGGGGAAAAAACTTCCAGGGTTGGGAAGAGGAAGAGGGAGCAGAGTTTTTATAAATAGTTAAGAACCATCTGCTGGACCCTTAAATAACCCTCTCACACCAACAGCCTCAGTGGCCAAGGAGCTCTGCCCAGGCCACCTTTGATCCATCTAATCTACTCCAGGCATGAAACCTGCACCCCTGGGACCAGGGACTGCGCCAGGCTGGAGAGCAGGAGGGACAGCGGGGACCGCGCCAGGCTGGAGAGCAGGAGGGACAGGGACCAGAGCCACCTGCAGCAAACCCAGGATGCTTTTCCCCCACTCCTGAGGAACTGCTGCCATCCCAAAGGCCAGGAGCAGGGGCAGGGGGAGAACCAGGCACAGGCAGTAGCAGGGAACTGAGCAAACTGGGCAGGACCCACAGCCAAGGAGGTGGCTCAGGCAGGACCTGGGCTGTCAAACACACCTTCTGTCCAAGGGATGCAGTTGGGGCATCAACGTGCTCCAAGCACCAACATGCTTTGAGATTTTCCAAGCTTAAAATGAACAGGGTCCTCACCAAAGTCCCTGAGCTCCACTGAGTCCAGGAGGGTGGAAGAGGTGACCTCATGAATGTCTTCCACCCCATGAGCTCCCAGATAAACATGGGATGGGTATGAGGTATGGAACACTAGGAAAGAAAAGTCTTCCTCTTGAATACTCAGGACAAGGCATAAGAAAAGACACACATGAAAAAAAGAAGCCAAAAAGAGGTGGGAAAGACTCTGGAGGGCACAGCTGCCTCAGACCTGTGACTCAGCTACTGCTCTGGAGGCCCAAAGTTTCCACTTGGTTTATTTTTAAAGCCTTGAGTTGTGACTCTCCTGCCCTCTTAAATCCCAGGGAGGGAAAAAGCAGCTCTTGGGAAGGGTGACTGCTTGGTTTGAATGTGTTAGAAAAGGGATGAGATGCTGAAACAGCCCCCAGAGAATTCCAAACACACCCAAACTGCAGCAGGGAGAACTCCTGGAGAGCTCCACAGGCTGAAAGATCCACATTTCACCGGGACTGAAAGGCTGAGAGGAGAAGAAAGTTTTTATGTGAAAGCAGAACCACTTCCAAGGATCCAAATTCCAGGCAGTGGATGCTCTGGAAAGAAAAATAAGGACTAAAAGCAGCCTAAGAGAGACTGGCTTGCATCAGTTCAGCAAAACATGGAGCTCTCCATGAAGGGCTCTTTGTAGGAGCAGCCCAAAGCCAAGCCCAGCAAGCCCTTCACAAGGAACTCGATGTTTTCACTCAAAATAGAAGCTGACAGCCCTCCTCTGTTCTTAGGGAAATATTATTTTAACCTAAAGAATGCCATAAAAAGTGGAGCAGATAGCTTGGCATTTTTAAAAGGCTGCCTTCAAAAATTCCTTTTCAGTGGACTAATATTGCAGCACAGGGCAGTTTAGTTTGCCTTCTTCCAGAGCAGCCAGGGAGACAAGAACCAAAGCAGATATCCAGCTTTTTCCCCTGCTCCAAGTGCTGCCATGTGCTCCTTGGAGATGAGAAAGTACACAGAGCTCTGAATGCAAAATCTCCATAAAAAGAGAAGGTCAATGAAAATATTGTTTGGAATGTCACTCATGGACTCCCAGCCTTTGTCCCCCGCAAAGGATATTATATTAAATGTTAAATGGACTTTTAATGGAGGGAATTCCAAGAGGCTTCTTGTTTGGGGGGAAGGGGAAGTGCCCCATGAGCTGCAAGTGCGACAAGCACAGAAGGGTATCAATAATCCCATTATAACACCTGGTTTGTCAAACTTGTCTCCACAAGTCATTCTCAAACCCACAATGGTGTTCCCAAGCGCTCCTGAGATAGAGCAGATCCCTCTTTGTGGCCTCCAGGGCCACTGATTATCCAGGCTTTGGTGGGAGAGTGGCCTCAATAGCTGCACAGGGCTCCATTCTCTGCCCCCACCAGGGTATCCGGGGGGTTGAGTGGGGAATGCAATCCCAAGGTGGCTCCAGGCAGGTGTTTCCCTCCTGGAGCTGCAGGTTGTGGCCATCCTGCCCCACCAGGGCTCAGAGGGCAGAGCTGGGGCAGCACCAGCTGATGGTGGGCAGGGCAGGGACCCTCTCCCAAAACGTGGGCAGGGCAGGGACCCTCTCCCAAAACGTGGGCAGGGCAGGGACCCTCTCCCAAAACGTGGAAGTCTGTCCTGGTGAGATTTAGGACAAACCACCAAGCCCAGGCTGCAGGTGGAGCTGGACTCATGGGCATCCACACATGGCACATGGAACAAGAGATTCCTCGGGGATATGGCCAGGAATGAAGAATCTTACAGTGATTATTCATTTACAAAGATTCCTCCTAACCCAGTTTAAAACACAGCTTTTCCTCTCTCAGTGAATCCAAAATAATCATTTGGAGAACACCAGCAATTATCCAAAAGAAATATCCTAAATTAAATCGTACAATCCCAGAATAGTTTGGGTTGGGAAGGACCTTAAATTCCATCCAGTGCCACCCCTGCCATGGGCAGGGACACCTCCCACTGTCCCAGGCTGCTCCAACCTGGCCTGGGACACTCCCAGGGATGGGGCAGCCACAGCTGCTCTGCCCAACCTGTGCCAGGGCCTGCCCACCCTCCCAGCCAGCAATTCCTTCCCAATCTATCCCTGCCCTCTGGCAGTGGGAAGCCATTCCCAGTGTCCTGTCCCTCCATCCCTTGCCCCAAGTCCCTCTCCAGCTCTCCTGGAGCCCCTTCAGGCACTGGAAAAACCAGGAAAAATGAAAAAAAAAACCAACAGGAAAAAAGAAAAAAAAAGTAAGAAAAGCTGAAAAATTGAAAAAATGGAAAAATAAATATGGGAAAAATAAATAGCTGTTCCTGCTCCAGGGGTCCCCGTCCTCCTGCTCTTACAGGAGCAATAAATCTGTGGATTTTCAAGAGTTTAGTCTTGTTTCCACTCTAGGCATAGGGAAATCTTGGATTTTAGCCCCTAGAATTTCAATCCACTGCAAGATTGCTGAAATGGCTATATATATATATATATGTGTGTATATATGTACCTATATATATGTTTTGTCTAACACAAAACATCCTGTCAGTGTCAGTAAAGGAAATA
Source organism: Myrmophylax atrothorax (assembly GCA_026770055.1). Taxonomy (NCBI): domain Eukaryota; kingdom Metazoa; phylum Chordata; class Aves; order Passeriformes; family Thamnophilidae; genus Myrmophylax; species Myrmophylax atrothorax. The sequence continues at coordinate 119,052,368 of JAOXXN010000001.1, read as the reverse complement.
ATCCAGCTTTTATTTTGGATTTTAAATGCTGGCAAACCAGTGCATTTGGGCACTGCAGCCCACAAATGTTGGTTAGGCCTCTAAAATAAATTACATGGGCTATTTATCCAACATGTGCTCCATATATTAAATTTATACACACATGTGTTACACAGACACAAAAATTGCTGCAGGGATATTGCAATCCCCTAGAAAATATGTATGTCCTCATCCTGATGTCTTGAAATTGGTGGGATTTTCAAGGCTGAGGAGGAAACTGGGTGATGTATCAATTTACATCCCCTTCTCCTCTTGTTCCACCTCTGCCCTGAGCCTCTGCCACCCCTTTAATCTGATTTGAAGGCTCTTCCCAAGCATTGTCCTTCACCCACAGCACCCACACAGGGCACCTGGGCACGGAAAGTGCCCTCCCTTTGCTCTTCTCCACATTTTCACATCCTTCAGGTGTATTAAGTTTCTCCCTGACAGCCAACACCGAGTCCTCCCTCTGATCCTGATAAGATAAGTTGGTTCTCCTGAGCACCCACATCTCTCCAGGGCTCATTTCACTTCCAGAAGAGAGGGAAGACAGCCTAATAATTAATGCCTTTTTCTAAAATCCTGAGCAGAAACGTCTCCATGGGCCTCACTTCCAATGCAGCACCTCATGGAATGGACTTTCCCACCTGTTTTTCTACACAACCAACACCTCCAACTGAGGACCTGCAGCTCAAAACTCATTAACAGGCAGGGAAATGAGGAGCTTATTTGCCAATTCCAAGGGGTTGGGTGCCTGGGGTCACCTTTCACTCCAACCAATGACAATGAAGGTCATCTGTGTGTTCCCAGCACCCCCCTGGGCTCCTCAATTAAAGTATAAAACAATAATATGGACAGCAGATATGGAATTATGGTCCCAAAATCCCCCCACTTCCCAGTTTTTGGGAGGCAGCAGCAAAGACACACCTTTAATGAGTTGTCCTTTCACCCAACCAAGGAGTCTTAGCCTGATTTCAGCTTATTAATCATGGGGAACAGCTCATAACAACAACCTCAAATTGCAATTTAAATGCTATTACCAGGTATTCTGATAGTGGGAAAGGAGAACTCTGCTGTGAATACTGAGGGGAGCCTTTAATTGTATCTTAAATAATGCAGCACTCAAAATACAGGGGAAAGAGCAGAGCCCAGAGCCCCAGTGATCCAGAGAAGTGCAGAACTGCAGGTCCAGGGAGATTTCTCCCAGTTATTCCAGCCTAGGAAAGCCAGCAAAGAACCCTCTGGAGACAGACAATAAGCAGAAGAACTTGGATGGCCACAGGTACAACAAGGTGGAAACACTCTGGGGAAAAACTCCTTGGCAAAACAAGACGGAGAGAAATTTAAAAACAGGTCCTGGAATTCCTCACATCCCTTCCCAGCATTTCCCATGGGATCAGGGGATGTTCTAACGCTGACCTGGGGTGGCACCTGCCTTTGGACAGGTTCTCCTGCTCCAAACAAAAGCACTCTGTGTGTTTGGAACTTGGCACCAACACACAATTATTTAAAAAAAAAAACCAACAAAACCTTCCGTTCTGGGAAACTTCCTTTCCCTGTCCACCCTTCTACTTCTTTCACCTTGCCAAAAACACTCCAAATTCCTCCAGGCCTTTGGAGAGAACCTGTGAAAAGCTTTAGAAACCTTGCTCCATAAACCACCAAGAATTTCCCGTTCCCTTTGGAGCTGCTTTTAAAGGAATATCCCAGTACTGAGGAATGGCACTGCCCACTGCCTTTGAGCACAGCCCCTCTGCCCCACATGGGCAGCTTCATTGGCACCTCCAGAACACAAGTGCTTTGAGAGGCCCTGGAGGAGCCACCCCACATTGTACTGAAGCTGCTGGGCACTCCAAGGGGTGATGCCACAACCCCCATTGATGCCCACCCCACTCAGAGCTGCTGGACACTCCAAGGGGGGATGCCACAAACCCCCATTCATTGATGCCCACCCCACTCAGAGCTGCTGGGCACTCCAAGGGGCGATGCCACAAGCCCCCATTGATGCCCACCCCACTCAGAGCTGCTGGGCACCCCAAGGGGCGATGCCACAAGCCCCCATTGATGCCCACCCCACTCAGAGCTGCTGGGCACTCCAAGGGGCGATGCCACAAGCCCCCATTGATGCCCAGCCCATTCAGAGCTCCCAAGGTGCAGCTGCACTGCTCCAAGCTGGGGGGGCAGCCCAGGGGGCTCAAAGCCTCCCTTGTTAAGCCTCAGCCTCCCAAAGCTGAGAACAGCACTATTTTTCCAGCTTCCCCAGAGCATTCCCTCAATGCAGGGACTGTTGTGCCTCTGCAGGGAGAAAAGACATTCCCAGGGGCTCGCTGAGAAATGTGGTAAGAACTGATTTTAAATCCTCTGCTTCGGTACAGAAATCACTACGTGGGTATTTCTGAGCCCAGTTGCAGGAGGCACATATTGATCCTGCCATGGGAAAAATCCCTGGATTTCATCCAATCCCGTTCCCCTGCTGCTGGAACCCATCAATCCCAGTGTGAACTCACATCCAGGGGAAAACTGGAGCTCCAACAACTCACACAACCTCACTGGGGAGTGGACTGAACTGAGCACAAACTGAATTTCATTTACAAAGCGTTTCCAGCCCAGTTTGGGGCAGAAACACCAGCCCTGAAGCCCTGCCCAGGGCAGACACAGCAATGCTCTTTGCTGCAGCAAATCTGCCCCCAGAGCACCTTTGCCCCCTGGATTTGGGGGGGATGCAGCTCCAAAGGGGATGTTTAACATCCTAACCCCCCCCCTGTGGTGCCAGGTTGTGTTCCCACATGCCCCTTCTGCCCAACCCCAACTGCACCATCAGCCACATCTCCAGTTGTCTTTGTTGTCTACTGAGCTCCCCAAGCTCAGATTTGATTCCACCTTTAATCTATTCTAAACTAAATTAATGTCTTTTTAATCTCAAGCTCCAAGAGCCTTTCCTGTAAATTAAACAGCCTGCTGCCCCTTTTAGATGCTTTTTAATTTTGGAAGCAGGGAGGAAAAAAAAAAATCAATCCTCCCTCTTTTCTCCCCAGCAAATCAAAATTCCTTGCACTCCCTCTCCTGAGCAGGAGGCCAAATGTGCTTTTCTTGCAGCTGAATGGGAAGCTGCTCCTGCTGAGGAATGGACTTTATTTTGGACCCTGAGTGCCAGAACACATTTCCTCTCCCTCTCATTGACCTGGTTTTACTTCTTGCTCAGGTTTCACACTGAATTCTGAGCAAACCTCACCAAGAGCTGATCGATTTTGTAACAACTGGGGGGAAAAAATGTTAAAAATGTCTCCTGGGCACAAGAACTTGGAGTTAAAACATCCCTGAAAACACAGACTGGGTCCAAGTTCTGGATACAGCAACCAGATTGAGAACTTCAGTATTTTCAGTGTGAGCAACTTATGGAAAAGATTAATTACAACACTGTGGAAATTTGCTGATGAACAAATTAGCCCAACAGAACAACACCACAAGCATTAAAATGATTCCAGAACCTACCTGGGCATATTCCTTCTCAATTGCAGCTCTTTTCTGGCTGAAGGCTCTGAAAGAGGAGGGAAAAAAAAATATCCATTAATACACAAAGCAACACACCACAAATTCAACTTCCTAATTTCTCCAAGCTACACTAGAAACTCCCAAGCTTAAGGCTATGCCAGGAGCAAAAGGGAAATCTAATTCTATTTAAATTAGTTACACAATAATTGTGGTGGCACATCAATTAAAAAAATCCTCAGGAACATCCTCTCACAAGGAGCTCTGGACAGGCTCTTCCTACTCCATCTCACCATGATGAGGATCCACACTCTGAGGGGGGTTCTGGGCTGAGTTTTCCCAGGGGATGTAAAAAAAAAAGTCTAAAAGCATCATGATTGTTTAAAATTCTTCCCAAAAGATTTGGTCATATTCCAGCTCCAAGAATTAAATTTCTAAATCCCCCCCAGTGTAGCCCAGAGGGCACCCAGGGCTGTGACTGACACAGGGAACACCTCAATATGAATAATAAATGCTTTATAAACTCATCTATTTTGTGAAGCATTCCAAGGATTCCATCTAATATTATAAAACAGTTTCTTTTAGGATCTCCAGTTTAGGCAACGCTTGGAAACCAAAATATCCCCCAAAAAGAACCTGCTTTTCTATCAAAATGATAAAGAACTGCCCAAGGAACCACAAGAACACCAGCAATGTGTCACTGAGAAGGTGGAAGAAAAGCTGCTGCCTCTGGAACTCAGTCTGGGAATCCTCTTTTCCAGCTCTCAGGTAAATGCAGTTGAAGACACAGAATCAGAGAGGAATTCCCAGGATATTCCTTTACACCACACCTGGCTGTGCAATGTGTGTCTCACCTCAGGTTTTCCACCCCATCCAAACCAAATTCCACTTAAACTAAAGGCAGAGCAACAGCTGGAGCCTGAGACAGCCCTAAAACCTTCTCAAAGAAGTTTTACACCAGGGAACTAAAACAACATCCAACCAGCCCAAGAATCACATTTACTCCCCAAAATGAGTGAAATCTGGGACTTGGACTGATCACAAGCTGAGGATTGGGAGACAGGGAAACCTCAGGGAGCAGAAGGCAAACTGCCCTGCCTGGCACTGCCACTGTGCCAGTGCCACCCTCACCAGTGCTGAGCCTTCACTGCCAGTGCAAACTCCCACCCCAGAGTTCAGCCACTGCCCTGCACTGAAATGGCCACATCCACTTAACAGGTGAAATATTGAGGAATCCTTTCCTATTTTCAGTGTAAATCAGCAGAACTACATGTGCAAAATGACATTTCCACAAGTTTTCCTACAGAGGAACAGGAGAAAAGGAAGGGCTGAGCTGGGGCAGGGATGCCTTGGGCTGGCCATCCTTGATGGAAAATCCATGTATGAACATTAAAATGTACATTAGGGCTTTGGAAACAACGCTGTGTTTGCCAAGATTGTACCAAGCTAAAGATGAAAAGTCACTCCTTGCACAGTCAGAAGAGTTAAACACCCTGAAAAGGAGAGAAGGGCTGAGCTGCTGAGTGAGAATTGAGCTGTGCAGAGATGCAAACACCCCCCATGGCCAGGGCTCTGCAGGAGAACAAGGGGCTGGACGTGCAGCAGGGAATGTGTTTCCATTTCAGCTGGACAGGGACCAAACAAGGCCTGAGCCCCACCTGGAACAGCATCGTGGCAACGGTGCCAACCTGGCCAATTGGCACAACTGCCCCAGCAGGAGCACTGCAACTCATTCCTCTGCTTGGGGACATTCTGAGAAATTGTTTGAAGTTTTAATGAGGTTCCAAAATCCTTCCAAGTGTCCATAACCACCCAAAGCTCCAGAAAAAGGACAAATCAGTGTGGGGGACACCCAAAAAGGGTGGACTGCAGGAACACACTTTTGCTGCCCTTGCCCTGAGTGCCCCCAGGCTCTGTCTGACCAGGGCATGGAGCAGCCACGGGAAGATCACATGCCCAGCCTGGCAAAGCCTGGATTGCCCAGCTCAGCACCCCCCAGGGCAGCAGAACTGAGGCTTCCAGTGCCTCTGAGTGAGCAAAGGACAGGGCTGAACTCACACACTGCACAGGGATGGTGACCCCCAAAAGCTTCTTGGTCATCCTTTTAATGCAGCTGCTCCATCCAAACCTCCTCTTCCCTTTGCCTCCCAACCAAAGCCTCCTCTTCCCTTTGCTTTATGACAGTAGGTGATGCACATGGAGACCCCACAAAGCCCCAAGACAAGGGGAAAGGAATGGCAAAAAACCCCCAAAAGATGAAGGAATAAACCATTTTCCATTCTTTCAATATCACAAGTTGCTCAGGCAATTTCACAACTCTGTTACAAATGAATTCACTCCATCCAAAAGTCCCGAGTAAAGCAGCAGAACACTTTGCTACTGGTTTGAAGTGCCTCAACCCAGCCCCACTCCAGTGGGTGAATCAGGGAATTTGGAAACGGCCAAATATTTCCAGCTTCCCAGAAAGCAGCTCAAGGAGAATTCCTGACACTTACAGCACATGCCAGTGGGAAATTATGACTTTATAACTTGTACACTTGAAGCACAAACGTTCAGTGTGAAATCATGTCCTGACTAATAACACCACCCTGCTTTTCGTCTGGTGAAAGGACACACTCACTCCAAAATTTTCCATTAGAAACGTGGAAACAGCGCTCTTCTAACACAAACAGAGTCAAATAAAACAGAAATAAAAAGGGGAGCAAGCCCAGGAAGCTGCAAAGCCACTGTGATGCATCAAGGGGAGATCACACAGCTGGTTTTGCTCCTTTTGTCCCAGTGCAAGAAATCCCTTCTGAACCATCTCCCAGGGCAGACATGCAGGAACACAGCCTGAGTCCCCCCCAAAAATCCCAATCTACCTCTGAGACCAAACCAGACACACCCCCACAGGAGCCTGACCCCCCCAAAATCCCAATCTACCTCTGAGACCAAACCACACTCACTCCTGCAGGCAGGAGTTAAAACACAGCCTTAAATATCAATTCCTGCCCCCTGACTGGGCAGATCTCAGATGCCTTTCCCAGGGATGAGATGGATTTATTTATTGGCAGAAAAGGAAGCAGATCCAGGAGCAGGAGCAACAACCCACTGAGAGCAACACACAGTTCAAATATTTATGGCCAGGGTGGCATTGAAATTCCCAGCCTGGGCTGCTGCTCAAGGCTGGAGTGTCCCTGGGCATGGCTTGGCATCTGCCCCTGCTGACCTTGCCCAGGCTGTGCCAGCCCTGCCTCCTGCATGGCCCCCCAAACTAACACACCTGCACCCCCCAGGAGCCCCCTCCCACCACCCAGGTCCCTCCTGGATCCAGCAGGGACCTCTGAGGGAGTCAAATCCAACTATCCAGAGGGTGATGGGAGGCACCAGGATTCCATGTCATCTCCTTTCCTTTTCCTGGTGCTTTTATTA
>JAOXXN010000001.1:118978753-119000951 GCA_026770055.1 Myrmophylax atrothorax | reverse complement strand
GGAGCTGACTCTGATTTGCTCCAGCGTGTGTTTTTCCACCTCTTTGCGTGTTTGGGTCCCTATGTAAATTCTCTGGGGGTGTTTTGATTGACACTACAATGGGTGACACTCTGATTTCAAACCCTTGGACTCCTTATAGCAGCTCCTAAGCCCCTCCTTTCCCCCAGACACCCTTCTTGGCCGGAACTGGGCACTGCCTGGCATCACTGCAGGAATGACTTTAAGGGCAAAACATCGAATTTCTCTTTCTGTTCCAGTTTTCTTATCTGTTTCTTGCAAAACCCATTTGACAACCCACTACCTTCCTGTGCTCGAGGTGAGGAGCAGCAAACCCTGCTCTTGTGGGGCCACCAACACTGGGGGCTGGTGCCTCTGGCTCAAGGTCACTGCTGCCAAAACTGGGCTGTTTCATTACCACCAAATTCCTCTTATTTCTACTCAAGCAGAGGAAACTTCAGCCTTGGTGGCCGGTGGGCTCTGTTGCAAAGGGGAGACCCCTAAATATGCTGAGCCCTGAAGTGTGGCTGCATTTTGGGGCTTAGTCGGGTTCTAAAACCCCCAGAAGTGTTTTTGACTGTCATGGCACTGAGTGACTTTATCCTGTCTCTGCCCAGTGCGATTTTTATCTCGAGTTCTTGGCCTGGAGCCAAAGCCATGAATAGTTGGCCGGCACTGGAGCGTGCTGCCGGCCACAGCCGGGCTGCCTCCCCGAGCTGAGCACCCCCAGCAAACCCTGAGTGCACCCAGGCCATGCAGCAGAGCCCCTGTTACTTCCAGGGAGGAGAAAGTACCCCCCAAAGTCCACCCCGTGGTGGTGCTTTGGCTTGCCAGTAATTCTGGTGCCGTGGCGGAGCCTGATAATTGTGTTATCCGAGCTCTCGGATGCTGGTTATCTCCCAGGGGTTTGCCAGGGTGGTTGTGGTGTTGCTGGGTGTCTCTCTTGGGCTGGTGGGTCTCTGTGGAAAGGTCCTTTCTCCCAGATATGGAGCTTGGAGAGTAAAAGAGTCACCCAAAAGCAGGTGATTGACTGGAACTTTGTCCCACGCTCATCTCCGGGTGCAGCTGCTGCTTCCTCCAGTGAGCACCAGGAAGTCATGGAGGGCAAAGCCAAAGCCAAATTCCTGGTATGAGCACCTCTAGGAGGCCTAAAGGATGCAAGTGCCCCATTTGCCCCGTGCAATAAACACAAAACAAAGTTTGGGGTCTCAAATAGGATCCTCCCCAATCCCATGGGATGCTGCAGGGTCTCCCGGGAGGGCAAGTGAAGTCGGGATGCAGCAGGAAAAGCAGGCAGGGAGCATCACCTTTGCTGAAGCAGGAAGGGAGTGTTGGTGGAGGGGTTAAATATTGGCCAGGGTTGGTGGTTGCTTCCAGCAGGATCAGTCTCTGGAGATCTGCTGTGCTGGGAATCACTGGGATGGATTTCCCATGGTGTGGACCAGGCAGGAGGTTTTGGTACCACCTGTGAAGTGAAGGCTGCAAGGGGGAGGAATTCGGGCCATTTCTTGGGGGAAACCAGAAATTCCCAGAAAAAGTAATTTGTTTCCAAGCAGAACATTTTATTTAATCTACAAACCAAGTTATAAAGTCGTTACATCTTTTATCCAAGCTCCTTTTCCTCTTTTTAGCTTGGCTCAAGGTACTGAAAAACCTTCCAGGAAACCAAAACACCCCCAGAAAAATATTTGCCATGGCAAAAACAACTTCAACTCTGCTGTTTCTCAGCCTGGGGACAGGAGGGGAAACTGAGGCACGTGGCTGCTTCAGTGGGATGGCTCCATTTCTGGAGAGGAGGGAAGAAAAGAAACACGGACTCTTTGCAGACTTAATTTGGGAGAAATGAGGGGGTTTGGCTATTTTGGGCATGGAGGAAGGGGTAAAAGATGAATGTTGCCTGAGGTTCCAGGCAGGGAGATGGATAAAGCCCCTTAAGCTGCTTGGGTATCCTGGAAATGGATGTTGGAGGTATCTTGCCTTGGGATCACTGGAGGGAAGCTCTGGGAAGTTCTGGGGATGGTGGCACTGGGGCCACTGGGCATGGTGGCACTGGGGCTGCTGGGAATGGTGACACTGAGACAGCTACGGATGGTGACACTGGGGCAGCTGGGGATGGTGGCACTGGGGCAGCTGGGGATGGTGGCACTGGGGCAGTGGGGATGGTGGCACTGGGGCTGCTGGGGATGGTGGCACTGGGGCTGCTGGGGATGCTCTCAGCCCACACTGGTGGACAGAGCCAGGACTGAGGAGAAAGACTGTGAAGGTCAGTGTGGCAGAGAGGAGCCAAGGGGAAAGGGCAGCTGAAAATCAGGAGTTGGGGCAGGCTCAGATTTCAGCCTGGTCCTATGTCCCCTCTCCAGCCGGACGGGCTCCGGGACGTCCCTCTTTGTGTGTGGTTGGGGAAGGTTTCAACCACAGTCCCAGAGGAAGGAAAAGTGATACCAGGTCGTTCCTTCCCAGCGTCTGGAGTAGTTCCCGGGCCAGAGCGAGGATTTTGATGAGTCCACTAAATGCCTGTGAATTAGGGCAGGGGAAACACCCACACTCTGCGTGTGTCCATGGAAAGGAGAACATGCGGTAAATGGGTCGTGGTTTCCACCTCCGGCGGGAAGCGATGGGAGCTGGGGCAGGACAAAGGGCTGCATCTGTGAGGTCCTGCCAGTAAATTAATCCACATTAATTATTTGGAGAGGTCAATTAAAGCTCATCAACTCCCCCATATCCATCACAGCCGTGATTTGGTTGGACTTTGTTGCCTTCAGTGACTTTGCTGCTGATGGCAGGTTCCTGAGGGATGGATGGATGGATGGATGGATGGATGGATGGATGGATGGATGGACGGATGGATGGATGGATGGTCACCACGGGGGTGGCACTGGGAATGCTGAAAAGTGGGGCTGAAATCAGGATTAAAGCCCTTTACTCCAGAGTTCAGTGTCTAACCCATGGTGCCCTTCTGCTGGCCCGGGGTGCTGCCCATCCCTCTGCTGCCGGTGACCTTCTCTGGTGACAGCTCTCTCCTTCCCCACATTGACTCATCTAAATATCCATGGGAGATAGTGTTACAGGAGCATTTTGGGATGCTGACATCACCTGCACATGCTGTGGGTAGAGAGAGGTGTTGGAGGGCACGTGGCTGCCAGGGCACGAGTCTGCCTGGGCTCTTCTCATCACTACCTGTTTCCTGGGAAAAACACCCACATCCCATGGGATAAACAGGTCACTGTATAGAGAAAGGTGGTCCAGCCATTGCAACCAGGTTCATCCAAACCCAAGACGTGGTTTAGTGTGAAGGAAACTCTGCAGGGGTGACCAGAGGGCACCGAAAAAACTGCATGGTCACCTGAGAAAAAACCTCTCACTGTGACCTCGGGAAGGGCTGGGAGACAGGACGGAGCAGATCAGGTGGTTGGCACCTTTTGGTGATCACGGAAGGATTTATCCTGCTTGACATCCTCAGGGACTGCTGTTGCTTCCGCCGTTCCCTCGGCCCTGCCGGGGGCTGGATGTGTCACTGGCAGAGCTGCTGTTCGTACCATCCGGCCCGTGGGCAGAGCAAAGGGCAGCTGCCAGTGCCAGCCTTTGTGCCTTCACATGCCTTGGCTGCCCCGTCCCCTGCGGGTCACTGTGGATGCAGCAGGACCGGGACTGAGGGGGTGGATGGGGCCACAGGCCCTGCAGACACAGCAGGTTTTGTCCTGAGCGTTCCGGGAGAAAAATGAGAAAGGAAGGCTCTGGCATTTCCAGGAGGAAGAGGAGGGAGAGCACCACAGCAGGGACAAGGCTCCATTCAAGCACAGAGCCCTATCTGCTGCTTGTCCTGAAGGTGGAGATGAGCAATGAGGCACATCCGAGGCTCCAGCATAGCCTAGGGCAGCCGGGAGACATTCCTCACCTTGGCTCAAGGATGGGATCCCAGCACCTTGCTGGGATTTCCCGCTGGGATTCCAGGAGCCTGTGGGAGGTGGTCTTGCCCCCTCAGTGCTGGGTTGGCTGCAGGGCATGGAGGGGATGCAGATGGAAAGGCACAGAGAAAGCCCACGCAAGGCTGAAACCTCTGGAACTCTGTCACCCTCTCCTGCACCTTTTAGGGCATCCTGGGTGGCTCCTCCGGTCACGGTGGCCTCTCTGACATGGTGGCCTCGCTGACATGTTTAATCTGTTGCCAGGTCTGTGGGCAACCTCCCTCTGCTTGGCCACAGATCTGCCAAGCTTGGAGGGAAGGAAGGAGTTGTGGAGAAGAGCAGCTGGAAAGTGTTTTCCCTCCCATCTGCCTGTTAACTCTCTCCTGCCACAGCCACAGCCCCACTGCTGGGGGCCTGAGGGGAGCAGGATGGCACCAAAGCTGACCTGAGTGCAGGAAAAGCCAAAGCCTGAGGCCAGGACAGAGCAGGGGCGGTGCTGGCTCCTCGTTTTCATCACAGAGTGTTCCCAAAGTTGGGTCTGGGTTATTGCAGCTGTGCAGATTGTCGGGGTGGGAGCGTGTGGGTGGTCTCCAGCCACGTCCTCGGGAGGTGTGAGCCTCAGCCGGGGCTGCCTGTGGTCTGCTGGGAGGGCAAGAGCAGCAGGATGGGGGGAACATCCTCAGGGTTCGTGTCTGTGTCACTTCTGGACAGGTTTGTTCCAGTCCCTGGAGCAAGGGCTGGAGTTATCCCCTGGTGGTGGGCTGGAGGCATCACCTCACACCTCCTCGTCAGCTGGGAGTTGTCAAGGTGCTTTGTAATGCCAAAGGGAGAGATGAGCCAGCCTGGCAGCTTCTGGGAGGCTGTCACTGCCTCCTTCCCTGCAGGATCTGAGCTGGGGTGGTGCAGGAGAGCTCTGGATCTAAACAAAGTCATGGAGTTGGTACCTCTTTTATCCAAGCACCCTTTCCTCTTTTTAGCTTGGCTCAAGGTACTGAAAAACCCTCCAGGAAACCAAAACACCCCCAGAAAAATATTTGCCATGGCAAAAACAACTTCAACTCTGCTGTTTCTCAGCCTGGGGACAGGAAGGGAAACTGAGGCACGTGGCTGCTTCAGTGGGACGGCTCCATTTCTGGAGAGGAGCTGCCCCCCCAAAGGGGCTTTGTTGTGCAGGGAAGAAAAGAAACACGGATTCTTTGCAGACTTAATTTGGGAGAAATGAGGGGTTCTGGCTATTTTGGGGATGGAGGAAGGGGTAGGTGCTTGTGTGTGAGAAGGGACATGGCCAGGTTATCCACAGCAAGGTGGACCGGGTTAGAGCTGAGCCACTGAGCCGAGAGGGCTGGCATTGCCCTTTGCCACCTAAAATCATGGTGAGGGTTGGGCCAGGGCACCCCCCTCTACTCAACCCTTGTCTCCCAGTCCCTGAGCTGGTGCCCTGGGTTGCTGCCCCTGGCATCCCGTTTCCATAGGCTTCCCATGACAGGGCACAGCACTGAAATCAGCCTGGCATCTCTTACGGGAAGGGACTAAATGCATTTCCGTGGGATTCCGGAGTGATGGGCTCGCTGGGGGATCTGTGTCCCTGGGCCTGGGGCTGTTCCCAGCACACAAAGGGCCCTTGTCCCTCCTCACAGGCACTGCCAGATCTGTGTCTGCAGAGACTCTTTCAGGGCCGTTTTTCTCCTCTTGTGGTCATTCCAAGCAGGGATGCTGGGGAAGCAGGTCTGAAGGCCAGGGAGCAGGACTGGGATCTGCCCACCATCAGCCCAACACTAACCCCAGTAAACCCCATCACCAGCAGTAACAGCCAGCCCAGGCAGAGCCCCTGTGGTGAAGAACACGCTCCCCTTGGCAAAGTTTGGTGACAGATGTGGGGATGTTTCCTCTAGCAGAAGGAGCTGTGGATCTCTGAAATCAGGACCAGTCCCAGGGATTGCTCCTGAAGAGCACAGCTCCATTTTCCTGCCTTTTCTGCCTGGGGTTTAGTAGCACCCATTTTTCATGCTGCTCAGCTGAGTCACTTCTCATGGCAGGTTAAACCTGGAGTGGAGCATCTTTCCTGCTCTGTGACACAGGAATCCCAGTTTCTATGTGAACCTGTGGGAAGGGTGGATTGGGACATTGAACTGGGCTGCAGGAGATCTGAGTTGGACTCCAAGGTGTGGCCTGGGATTTGCTGGGAACTTTGGAGCACCGTAGTTCCATCTGTGCTCCAGATGCAAAATGAGATTAAATAAAACTCCCTTTTATCTGTTTTACTATAAATCCTCCATGCCAGGGACCACCTGGGTTGTTTCAGCACCGAGCACTATGTGCTGGCAGGGGGCACACAGGGCCATTCTCAAGTCATTGTCTCCTGCAGAGGTGGCACTGCCACACAGCCAGCTGTGCTTGTGGGTAGTTTTGGGTCATGGACTTCCCAATGTGTCACAGTACTGTGGCACTGGGGTTTTCTCATCCAAGCCATCTCTGAACCCTTACTCCCTGTCCTTACCTCCTCTTTGCTTCCCCCCGCAGGGTGATGGCGAACCTAACAATCCCTCCAGCCTGGACCAGGGTCATCAACAGCTCCCTGGACCCAGATGGCCCCGACGACAACTCCTACAGGTGCAGATTTGACGAGGACTTCAAGTATGTCCTGCTGCCCGTCTCCTACGGCATCGTGTGTGTGGTGGGGCTCTTCCTCAACCTGCTGGCCCTCTACGCCTTCATCTTCAGGATCAAGACCTGGAACGCCTCCACCACCTACATGTTCAACCTGGCCATATCCGACACGCTCTACGTGGTGTCCCTGCCCCTCCTGGTGTACTACTATGCCATGGGGGACCACTGGCCCTTCAGCGTGGGCTTGTGTAAGATCGTGCGCTTCCTGTTCTACACCAACCTGTACTGCAGCATCCTCTTCCTGCTGTGCATCAGCGTGCACCGCTTCCTGGGCATCTGCTTCCCGCTGCGCTCGCTGCAGTGGGGGCACGTGCGGCACGCCCGGCGCGTGTCGGCGGCCGTGTGGGCCGTCACCGTTGCCTGCCAGTCGCCCGTGCTCTTCTTCGTCACCACCAGCGCCAAGGGCGACACCGTCACCTGCCACGACACCTCCAGCAAGGACCTCTTCGGCCAGTTCGTCATCTACAGCTCGGTGATGCTGGTGCTGCTCTTCTGCATCCCCTTCCTCGCCATCATCGTGTGCTACTGCCTGATGGCACGGCGGCTGCTCCGGCCCACGCGCGGCATCTCCCGCCTCTCCCGCTCCAAGAAGAAGTCGGTCAAGATGATCATCATCGTCCTGGTGGTCTTCATCGTGTGCTTCCTCCCCTTCCACGTCACCCGCACCCTGTACTACTCCTTCCGGAGCTGGGACCTCAGCTGCCAGACCCTCAATGCCATCAATTTGGCCTACAAGGTGACTCGGCCCCTCGCCAGCACCAACAGCTGCCTGGATCCCATCCTGTACTTCCTGGCAGGGCAGCGCTTCATGAAGTTTGCAGGCAACAAAATGCCATGGAAGGCCCAAAATGAGGTGGCCCTGGGCATCGTGCCCAACAGCCACCTGGGCAGCAGCAATGAAACCGAAACCTTATCCAAGGATTTGAAATGCTCCAAGACGTAGCTCTGCTCCAGCAGATCCTCATCCCACGTGTGGAGGGAGCTCAGGATTCTGTGGGGGCTGAGGCTCGGGGTGTTTGCAGTGCCTGGGCTCACACTCACTCCAGCATGGCCCATGGAGAACCTGTTCCATGTGTATTTTTATCAGGAAAGATGCAGCTGTGGTGCCACAAACAAACCCTGCATCTCTGCCCCTTCATGCCAGCCTGCCCCCCTGTGGGGGCAGCTCCCCACTGCTGAGGCTGGGTGACCAAATCTGCTGAAAAAAGTCTCACCCTGAATGCCTTAAATAATTTTTTCTAGAGGCAAAACACTGTGTGGGAAAGGTCCCCCTAAGGAATTCCATCTGCCTGTCTCCAGATCTCCTGGCACAGAGGCAGCAGGAGTTTCTCGGTGCCTTGGCAAGGGAGGAAGGGCTTTGGGTTGATGTGGAGGGTCATCTGTGGTTCTGCTAAGCAGGTTCAAGAAAATGTCAAGTGCAGATATCACGGGGAGCGGGAAAAGGCCTCCCAGTGCTCTGCATCCCTGAAGAGATGCTGTCTCAAGCTTCAAGCCCAGGCACCTGCTGGCAGAGCTGGGAGGGGACTCCTGGTTCCTGTCCAAGGGTTGGCTTTCCATCAGCAAGGGTGTTGATGGACTTCCCACCCCACTGGAGTATCCTGATTCCATCCCACTGGAGTTCACTGGTACCATCAAGCAGGTCCCCTGGAGGTTTCTCCAGCGGGGCAAACATCTTCCAAAAAACCCATTAGTGCTTCCCAACAGCAACACTCACCCCTTAAAAGCTTTCAGGAACCTTTAGGAGTTTCCTTCCAGCTGCTGACTTTAATAACCAGCTCCAGCTCATTAAAATTTAAGGTGAGCTCTTCCTGTCTTGTTTTTAACCCCCTCACTGGTGGCTCATTTTTCCAGCCAGGGAGCAAAGCCCAGTGTTCATCCCCTTGGTGCTGCCACGTCCTCATTGCTGCTCAGAGGTGACCTTTAGCAGCTTGGCATGACCCTAAATGCTGCCCAGATGCTGCTGTCTGGTCTGCCCATAATCCCAGTACTCCCAGTGCTCCAGTGGAACCAGTCAGACAGTGGAATGTGGCAGTGGTAAAGCCTGGCTTGAGGAGCCACAGCAGTAAACGTGGTGCTAAGCTTAACCTCAGTCCTGTCTGGATTTGGGCTTGCATCCCTCATCAGCCAGGACAGTTCAAAGGAAACTGGAGACAATGTCCACAAAGCACTTCACCAGAAGGCCCACTTGGTCCTTCCCTCTGTGATTGCTGGTTAGGGAGCCAAGAGCCCAGGGCTGTGGTTTCTTTGCCACGAGGATGCTGATTGCTCCCCCCAGAAATGAAAATGACTTTGTGCTGCAGCACTGGACGAGTCATGGTTTGTAAAAACTCTATTTTAGGGTTAGGCAAACACATCTGATGTTGGTACAGACCAAGACCTCAGACCACTCCTTGGCCCCTCCCATCCCTCCTTCTTGTGAAGTGGTTTGGTGGCCACAAAGACACATCACAGTTGTGTCCAGTCAGGGGTGACTGGGACCATGCAGGGTTAACTGGGAGGTTCCTGTGGTCCCACCTCAGCGGAGTCATGGTCCCATGGGGGGGTCTAATCCCAACCAACACTGTCACAACCACAGGAGGCAGAGGAGGGGACTGTGTCAGCTCTGAGAAGCAGTAGCAAAGGCAAAAAGGACTTTTTTAGGGTGGTTCACCCATCCTTGAGTGCTTTTTAGGCTGAGATTGGGTTAAGACAGGACTTGCAGATGGCAGCACCTTTGTTCCCTTGTGCCTGTGAAGGGAGCTGGGCTTTGTGGTGAGCTCATGGCATGGTCACTGGGGCGAGACAAATAACTGGGAGAAATGAGGAGAAACTAATGCAGGGGAAGCACTGAGCTGGTACAAACACCACTCCAGGCCAGGTCCTGCCCGGGCTCCTGCACTTGCCAAGAAGCAGCACGAGCACAGGGTTACGTGCTCGGAATAATTCAACAAAAATCTGCTCAAAGTTCCAAGAATCTGCTCAAAGTTTCACAAATCTGCTCAAAGTTCCTATGTGGAGATCCCACCTTTCCCCAGGTTGGCATCAGAGCACCACCTTGGGCAACACTGCCAGTCCCAGCAGGGGTGTCCCTCTGTCATCCTGATCCCCAAGTGCCACCGAGCAGTTGGAGAGGTACCAACTGGGAATCTGTATCTAGAAACACTTTTTTTGTTTGTTTTTAAAAGCACTAACTTATACTAAAAAAAAAAAAAGGTGAGTTTTATGACAATGTGACTGTACATTTTTATTTTTGTAACATGCAAACACCTCGGATTTCTGATAGTAAAGGAGTTTATTTCTATGAGCACTCTTGTGATGTCTCCTCTGATATGCACAGTTTCACTCCATGTGCTGAAACCCCTTGTTCTCAAAGGCTCCTCACCTTCCCTGCAGACACCAAGAGAAGGTTTCCTGGGCTCCTCACCTTCCCTGCAGACACCAGGAAAAGTTTCCTGGGCTCCCCACGTTCCCTGCAGACACCAGGAAAAGGTTTCCTGGGCTCCTCACCTTCCTTACAGACACCAGGAAAAGGTTTCCTGGGCTCCCCACCTTCCTTACAGACACCAGGAGAAGGTTTTCTGGGCTCCCCACCTTCCTTACAGACACCAGGAAAAGGTTTCCTGGGCTCCCCACCTTCCTTTCAGATACCAAGAGAAGGTTTCCTGGGCTCCTCACCTTCCTTACAGACACCTGGAGAAGGTTTTCTGGCCTAACCACAATCCCCAAGAACAAACACATTTTGTTGCCCATTGCAGTTTATGTTGGTGCCCAGCCTGGGGCCTTTCCCTGCCCACAAGACAAGGCTCAGGACACGCTCAGCACTGTTGGTGAATTTATCACCAACTGGGATTAATCACCTTGAAATCTGCTCAGCAACAATCTGAGCAGTTCAAAGAGGGACTTCTTAGTGACATGGATGATCTCAGGAAATGTAATTTTATAGAAACCCACTGGTTTTTGCATCCCTGAAAGCATCCAAGGCCAGGCTGGAGGGGGCTTGGAGCAACCTGGGATGGTGGAAGATGTCCCTGCCCATGGCAAGGGGTGGCACTGGATGAGCTTTAAGGTCCCTCCCAATCCAGACCATTCTGGGATTCCATGGCTGTGTGGTCCTGTGAATTCCTTCATTTTCATCCCAAAGTCAGTTCCTCCAGCCTTCAAATCCATTCCCACCTGATGTCCCACTGCCCCTGTGGTGTGGGACAGAAGCACTTTATGGTCCTCTGAGCTGTAGGAGAAAGCTCTGCTTTGCTTTCTCTTTCCAAGAACTTCCTAGTTGCCAAAACAGTCTCCAAAGCATAAACACAAAGAAATAGCTGCAAACCCCCAAATTACTGAATTAGATATCCCAGAATGGACCTTCCCAAAAGCCCCTTTTGATCTTCAGCCCAGGTTCAGTCCCACTCTGGGGTGAATTCCGTGGGGATGACATAAGCAGGTTTGGTTTGTGGGATTGACAGGATCTCATCCAAACCTTTTCTGCACTCATGTGAGTCACTCCAGCCCAAGAACGAGAAGGAAGCCAGAGAAACCTCCATTGTCAGAGAACACAGAGGGTGTGCAGAGAAAGCAAAACACCCAACCCCAAACCACTCCTTCCGAGTATCCCTCAGCACTGGGAGCAGGAAACAAAAGTTAAGATCATTGATGGTTTGCTGCCAGAGAAATAAATCTGCCACATGGGCTGCAGGGACTCACACTTCTGCTGGAGCTTCCCAGCATCCAAGTGGAGAGCTTTTCCTTCCTCATCATGCCTGTCTAGGAAGCAGGTCCTTAATCAACCCGAGGCAGGCAGCGAGCCATGTGTTACTGTAAAACCCTGGGTACAGCCACTTCTTTCACCAGTCCTGGCTCCATTTTTCTCCTGCTTTTCCTTCTTGGAGCTTGCTTTTCCAAGGAACAAGTCTGTCAGCCCCTCCAAGTCATTTCTGCTCTAGCAATAGAGGGACAAAGTCTCTGCACCGTTGAGCTCCCACGAGTTTCATGGAAAACAGCTTGTGATGGGAAGGAGAATGAGCCAAAGGAGCCCCCACCCAAGAGCTGCAACTTCATATTAGACACCAGAGGAACCTCCCCCACTTCCCTCCTGCCAGAGCCTGTGGTGCCCTGGGAAAGTGTCCATCAGTGATGAGCGAGGGAAGGTGACAAGGGGTGGCCCAAGGCCATCCAGGAGACCAATGCTGTGTCCAAACACAGGGAGGAGATTCCCAAATCCCACAAACTAATATTACTGCAGAAACTTCCCCAAATGGATGGGCCAAGGCAGCAATTTCTGAGGCAGAAACCACAGCAGTGGGTGTTGGAAATAACATGCCAATCAGCCTGTTTTGTGAGGAGTTTATTTTAGAGACTTCCACAGGTTCAATATCAATATTTGCAGACTCCTTGGCGAATAAATGCTCAGGAAAGCCTGGAAGTTTAAAATACTCTTTTTGGTTTTTTTAGTTTAAATTTCTCTTCAGATACCTGGAGGTTTAAGGCCTGGCTAAACCCCAACATCTTGGTGTGTGTTCTGGGGAGCAGGTGGACTGTCACACTGAATCCCTTCCTGACTGGGTGGGTCTTGCAGCCCCATTTGATGGCAGAGTGGGAAGTTCCCCCACCAGATCCTGCTCCTCTGCTTTTGCCACCCACTGTGGAAAGGCAGCAGGTCACAACCCCATTTCCAAGCCCCTCCAAATCCTGGGGGAGCCCTGAGATGCCCTCAGACCACCAAGCTTGGGAAGAAAGGGGTGGGGGGTTTTCAGCTGAGATCCCACCCTGTGGGATGATCACTGGGAACCCTCGGAAGATGGTGGAAGGTCCATGGAAGACTCTGATCCCAGCAGTGCAAACCCCATCCTGTGCTGGTTTTTAATTGGGAACCTGCTGCAGGAGAGTCCTCTGCTGGTGCTGAGGGGATGTGGCAGTGAGGAACAAAGGGCCATCCAGGGGGAAAAGGGACCCCATGGGAGCACTGAAAATCCCTAGGAACACCCTGGGGTCATTCCAAGGGATGGGAGCAGAGTCCCAGCAGAGCAGTGGGAGGATTAGGGCCCTTGTCCCTTCGACTCAGACACACGCAGAAACTCAAGGCAGGGTCCTGATTTTCATCCAGGAGGCTTTCCAGGGAATGGGGAGGGTTTCTATTTGCTCTGAGTTTCCCTGTTGTGGCTTCTCCTCCCGTGGCCTGTGGTTTTAATGACAGGGAAAGAACCTGGTCACCATCATCACCCACCTGCTGCTCCAGCTCCATCCATTCCCCTGCATGGAGGTTTGATGCTCATTTAACACCATTCCATTCTTTTTCTCAGCTGGAGCAAGTGGGTTGGAAACTGGCTGGACACCATTAGGAAAGCAGCCCAAGAGTATGGGTGGAGGTGGATTCCGTTAGGGAAGGACCTGGGCAGGTCCCCTTCACGATGGGGTTTCCCACCATCCCTGCACTTGGAAATGGGTCTGTTTGGGAAGGATGTCCCTGCTCTGTGGGTCCATCTGGGCTATGAAACTCTGCACAGCTCCATCCGTGGCAGAAAGGCTGTCACAAGGTGAAGGTGCCCAGGGGATGACCACGTTGGGTTGGCAGAGCTTCTGGTCCTCCCTGGGCAAAGGACTGGGTGACCTCAGCCTTGAGGCCAGGAGAGAGGGACACTGCGGTGGCTTTCAGGGAGCAGTTGGACACCCCAGAGCCTCCCCCTCTTGTGCAGGAGCCAGGACCACAAGGGGCAGATGTATCTCCTCTGACACAGGTCTCCAGGGGTACGTGCCCCACCTGAGGGCTCTCAAAGCATCATGGAGGGTACAGGAGATGGGATCTAGGCACGGGATCCATGGAGGCCTTTCATCCAACCCCCTGCCCGGGATAGGTTGGCTCCAAGATCAGAGCACCCTGGATGTGACTCAAGGACACACATCTCAAGGAGGTCCCTGGCTGCAAGGCCCAGAAATGCCTTCTCCTCTCCCCTGGCCATCAGGGAAGCCCATGTGGCCAGCTGGGAGTTGCCAAATGCCACCAAGTGTCCCGAAAAAGCTCCTGCAACCCCATGCTCAGCAGGATGGCAGTGCTCCCATGTCCTCCCCTCCCTCATCCTCCACGGATGAGCTCACAGGGCTGGCACTTAAAATAACGCAGTGGGGGCAGCGGGTGGGTGGGCAGTGCTGTCACTGCCAACGTCAGCCTTGCCAGAGCCATCTGCACACCATGGCACCCCAGAAACCACCCAAAACCGCAGAGCAGCTCCTGGTGCCTCCCCATCTGCTCTCCCTCAGCTGTTGGGTCCTGGCTGGGTGGGCTGGGCTCGGGGATCCCTCTGGGATCAGCCCCTGGGGTGATGCACCAGGTGTGGGAGCTACAGCAGCGCTGGGAGAGTGGGATTTTGGGGATTGAGGAGCATCCATATGGATGATGCCTTGAGACAGGGCTATGGGCAGCGGTGAGTGCCCACGTCCCGGGGTGCCCGTTCCATCTGGACATTAATCCCTTCTGTCCCGAACTTCATCCAGACTTTCTGAGGTCATTTCCTCGAAATGCAGCATTCCCTTCCCAGATGTTGCAACCCAGGTCTGCATTTCAGCCTCTGTCTGGTGAGACGAGGCTCTTATCTCAGCAGCACTTTCCAACAACCCCTTGAAGCACCACAATCCTCCCCATCTCCAAAACATTTCCTTTTCTTGCCCCAATTAGCAAAGAACTCCGGAGTTACGGTTGAAATGCGGTGCAAACTTTGCTTCGTAGCAGCTGTTCTTCCTCCTGGTTGCCCGTAGGTGGAGGAAGAGAGCTGCACCCCTTTGGGCTCCTCCTTCAGCTCCCCGCTTGGTGAGGCCACCTGCTGTTCGGGGGTCTCCTCCCTCCTCTGTCCCGTCAGATCCTTGGTTTGGGTAATTAAAGCCTGTCCCAGGAAGGATGTTGGTGGTGACCTGCACAAGACCCTGTTACCCATGTGAACCCCCAGGACAGAGGTGGTCCCTCCAGCACCACATGTACCCTCTGGAGACACTCGAGGGCACATCCAGCCATTCGGCCATCCCAAAAAACCAGCTGCTTTGGAGGAGTCCAGGTCCAAGGTGTGCCAGTGATGGTGCAATGATTAACCTGGACACTTGTAGCCCAGGGCTATGGATCCAATGATGTCCAACAATGAGTCATTCCAGGTGAGCACCACAGAGCACCAAGGGTGGGTGGGGAGGGGGTTCACCCTCAGAGAGTTGTTCTGCTGCTCAGAGGCTGATCTTAGCTCAGGAGGGAGGTGTTTTGGAGGGGAAGAGAGAAGTTGTGGATGGTTGGACAGGGCTTGGAGCAACCTGGTGTAGTGGAAGGTGCCCCTGCCCACAGCAGGGGTTGGAATGAGTTGAGTTTTGGGATCTCTCCTAACCCAAACCATTCTGTGGCTTCTATGAATACCTGAACACCAAGAATATGCCATCATTTAAAAAGACTTTTATTCTTTTCTTAAAAATAGAAGCAGAAGAACTTTTATTCCAAAGTTCAGGATTATTCCCCTTCCCCCTTTTGTGATACTTGATTTTCCACTTCAAAAAGACACTTTTTTAGCCAAAAAAACTCCTCTACTCATCCATTTTGGTTGTTTGGTTGTTTGTTTTTTTTAAGCAAGAAACGCAAACCAGGCAAGAGTTAAAAGAAACCAACTGCAATGATTCGCTTTGACCTCCCTCTGACCAGGATTGTGTTTTCCTCCCGAATTTTGGGAGGGAAAAAGCCTCATGCCCTGGCCTTGCCACTCACACCAGCTTTGTGGGTTTGGTCTGGTTGGGAGTTAATGGGATTATTGTGAAACTGGTGGACTTCAATGGTGTGTGGGAGGAGGAAGCGGCTGCAGGACTGAGAGAAACCCGAGTTTGTCAGAAAAGAGCAAGAGAAAGACTCGGTGGCTTCGTTACCCTCCGGATAAAGTGGCACAAAAGCAGGGGAGGGACCAAAAACTCCTTCTACACTCAGAGCAAATGTTTGCCCTGCACGATGCAAACTGACCCCAGGTAATCTCAGGTTTAACCACATGGTTTAATCCCACCCAAAAGGGCCTCTTTTGTGTTTCCCTCACCCAGAGCCATCCTGCCCCCCGGGGAAATTCCTGCGGCGTCTGAAGGTCCTGGGGACACTTCTGAAAGGTGTTGTGAAACAGTTGGTATAGAAATACGTGTTTCTGGAGTTTTTAAACTACTTATGCATTTTTTTAAATGTACATTTGCATAAACCCCAGAGTCCCATTGCTGGCAGAGGCCACTGGGAAAAAAGGGACAAGGGTGAGGAACGAGCAACGTGATACCTGCTCGGGTTTTGTGAGGCAGAGGTGGGGTTATAATCCCCAGAAAATTCCGCTGCTTTGGAAACTTTCCCACTTTCATAATCTCCATAGATCACCAGGTAGAACTCCAGGTGTGTGATGGAAGATGAGTCACAGCAGCTCCATCCAGGTGGTCCTGGATCTTGGTCCTGGGTCTTGGACAGGTCTTTACAACCATGAGGAGCTTAATTATTGGGTGAGATCTTTATTTTCCTTGGGAAATTGTAGCTCCAGTAGGACAGGGACAGCTCACAGGAGGTGCTGGCCCCTCCTCACCACCAGTTCAGCAGTTCAGCACAATCCATTTTATCCACCACAACTCTTATAATCCACCACCATGAAGCTCTGCAGCTCTTCACCGTGGGCTTTGCTTTCTGTTAACACCCTTTTCAGCTTTTGGGGAGTTATTCCCCAAAATCTGCCATAGAGACTTGAGTGGGATGTGACATGGACCCTTTGGACATGACATGGACCCCTTGGACATGACATGGACCCCTTGGACATGACATGGCCCCTTTGGACATGACATGGACCATTTGGACATGTCATGGACCCCCTGGACATGATATGGACCATTTGAACGTGACCTGAACCTTCTGCAGGAGATTTTCTTTCCTTCCACTGATGTTTTTCAACCTGCTCTTCAGCTCTGGCTGTCCTGGGCCTTTTATAAATCAATGCTTTGCATTTGCATCCTCAGCCCACTTCCACTCCCTCTGCAAACATCTCGTCCTGTTCTGCTGCTTAATTCTGAGGAGCTTCCTCATTTCTCTGTCATTTCCCTTTTTGCAGTAAAATGCTGCAGTAGCAGGAGGTTTTTACCCACCAAAAATACTTCTCAGGAACCGAATTTTCTCTGTTAAATCCAAATTAACCATGTCCAGGCAAGACTTTAGTCTGTGCCAAACCAAACCCACCAAGGATGATCAAACCTACAGGCTGGCCATGCATTTGTCCTCTCCAAGGGTGGATCCCACACCCAGGGCTAAATCAGGAGGATTTCAGGATCTGGGAGCTTTGAAGGCTTTTATAGAGGTTGAACTGCTGTGGATCTCCACATGGAAAGGTCCAGAACCTCTCGCAGCAGAAGCATCTCCTGGGTGGTCTAATCATGGTATTGACTATCCCAGTAAGGGAGAAGGAATTATATTATCTCAAATATTGCTGCAGAAAATGCCTTTTGCTGATATATCCCAGTCTAGGCCAGAGTTCAGGGCATCTCACCCCCACCAGCACCTTGCCAGGGCCAAGTGGAGACAGTGGGATCATCCTGGGAGCCCTCCCTGACCCCCACAAGCTGCTGGGACCAGCAGAGTCACTGAGAACTGAAGGGTGTGTCACTCAGGAACACATTTCCATGGACATTCCTACTCTGGGTTTTGCCCAGTAAGGACAGTCTGTGGTCACCCTGAGGGACAGCAGTGTCCCCTGACCCCCCTCCTGAGGGACAGCCTCCCTGCCCTCTGCTCCAGCCAGCAGACTCCGGGCAGGCAGTGACTTTCCAGCCTCAGCCTAATGAGTCTAAGAGGGATATTTGTTCTGGCCATGGGCCAGGACGTTTTGACTTCCCAGCCGGAGCCCTGCAGAGCTGCTGGTCAGGCTGGCACAGCACAACAAACACCTTGTCCTGGCCCTCAGAGCCCGGTGGCAGCACCCTGAGCCCGTGCATGGGTCCTGCAGAAGAAGAGGAAAAGCGAAGGAGAAGCATCCTCAAATTTCAGTGGTGCAGGACCTAAAAAATTCCTTGTTTTGGTGGTGCATCTGCACCCCTCAGCCAAGGTTCAGCCTTTTTTCCCCCAGGAAAAATCAAAGTCTGTGAATTTACCCAAGGATGTAAAAGTTTTGCCTCGTGCAGCTACAGCAAAGCCCCTCTCTGTGGGGCAAACCTGTCGTGGGGACCAGCAGATGCCCCGATGTGCAGCCAGTGCCCCTTTTCCAGGGGGAGGATTCCTTGCCTGAGCACGTCACAGGGGATAAAAATCCCACATGGATATCCTGAGGGTCCCCTTCTCTAACCACTCTGCTTTCCACCTTCATGGAGAGCAGAGGTTGGGGACACCTCCTTTGTCCCCTAAACACCACTCCCTGCCACCAGCTCTCCTCGTTCCTGCTGTCCTGTGTGGCCTGAGGTTTTGAACATAAACCAGAGAGAGCAAAAATGGAAATTCCCCAGAGAACAGAGGGAAGGAGAATGGAGAGGGAGCAGTTTCTGACCTCGTGGCTCCTTCCCCCTGGCTATGGACCAGTTGGGAAGCCACAGGAACCACTGGGACACAAAGCCCAGGGCAGGCTGCCCTGGTGGGTCACATCTCCCCACCTTTGCTCCTCAGCACAGAGCAGGGAAGGGCCTGCAGTGATGGAGCTGTGGCTGTGGAATGGCAGAGTCAGGAGGAAACCCCAGGTCCTTGATCCAGAATCCCTGGAAGTGTCCAAGGACAGCTTGGACATGGCTTGGAGAACCTGGTCTAGTGGAGGGTGTCCCATGGCAAGGGGTTGGAATGAGACAATCCTGAAGATCCCTTCCAACCCAAACCATTCCATGACTCTCTCAACACACTCCAGTGTCCTGGCCAGTGCTTGTTGTCTCAGAAAAGCCACTGTCAGGCCCCTCCAAAATCAAACACAGTCACTTTTAAGAGCCTTTGAGACATGTTCCGTTACTGCCTTCTCTCTATTTCTCTTCTCATACAGGTTTTTCCAGGATTTTCTAGGCATCCTTTGTTCTCACAGAGGCCAGAAACCTGAAACCCCAGGAACTGGCACTTCCCAGTGTCCCAGCTGGGAGCAGCCCAGCAAAGCCAGCAGCTCCTCTCCACCCAGTGGATGGACACCCATTGTTAGAGATGTCACTGAAGCAGCAGCTCTTCTTTCCCAGCCCCTTGGGATTTCTGATCCCTATTTCATCCTCACTTTTTGCCCTTCTCTGGCATCATGTCCCAAGTACCAACACACTGCAGTGCCATGAGAAACATGGCTGGTGTCAGCCACATCAATGCTTGGCTAAAATGAGCCAGGAAGAAGACTCAGTGTCTGGGGAAACACCACGAAGAGGAAGGAGCTGAGTTCACTCTCCAGGATCTGCCAAAGTGCTGGTGCTGGTTGGCTGCCCCTGGTATTATTTCCCAGCCAACCTGTGCCTTCCAGCCTCTCTTCCCCTCCCTTCCATCCCCCTGTGGAGCCAGGAGAGCTCCACAGAAGAAACCCTTCCTAGGGCAGCGTGAAAGGACAAATATTTGGCTTTGCCTGTGCTGTTTGTGCAGCATTTCTAAGGCACTGGTATTTCCCCAGCGCTCCCACTGGGGCTGCTCGTGGGAGGGCACTGCAATTCAGGGGGAGGCAGCAAAAAGCTCTGCATAAGCCCAAGCCTTGTCCCCTTTGTGGCATTAAGGACTTGCATTGTCCTTTGAAAACCAGCTTTTTTGGGCTGGGGGAACGGAGGAGCGAAGGAAGATCCTTCCTCAAGGAAAGGGAACCAGGCAAATCCTCAGGGGTGCTCAGATCTGCTCAGTGCAGGATGCAAAGGACAATGTGGAAATATCGAGAAGAAATTCCTTACTGAGAGGGTGGTGAGACACTGGAATTGGCTGTCCAGGGAGGCTGTGGATGCTCCAATCCTAGAAGTGTTCAAGGCCAGGCTGGATAAGTCCTTGAGCCACCTGGTTTACTGGGAGACATCCATGGCAGGGGGATATTGGGACTGAATGACCCTTAAGGTCCTTTCCAACCCCTTAACTTTCTATGAATCCATGGAATCCAAAGAGGTGGGAATAGAAGGAAGGAGGGAGGGAAGGAGAGAAAAATTCACAGCTTGTTATAGAATCATGGAATGATTATGGTCAGAAAAGACCCCAAAGATCATCGAGTCCAACCATTAATGCTGAACCAAGCAGAAGAACCTGCTGAAGGGTCATTTTTACCCTTTCTCACCTCTTTATCTCCCTTGGTCCCAATTCCCAGGAGCTCCTGAGCCCTGCTGGATCGAGGGCCTCACTTTGGAGTTATTTACAGCTGTGATTTTTATCCCCAGGGATGCAGAGGGTGGGTTGGAGCACACAGCATTTTGGATGCACTCCCAGAGGGGCACAGCATGTCCCTGTCCCCAAGGCTGGCCCTGTGTGTCTCTCTCCTATCTCTGGGGCACTCCAGGGTCTCCTGGCCCTGGATGCAGCCCCAGGGAGCTGAAACACTTCCATGCTCTGCAGCCTGGCAGGGCTTTGCCAATGGCTGCTCTTATCTCAGCCAGGCTCCTGTGTCTGTACCAGCCCTTATCTCCCCCCAAACACTCTCCCTGTGCTTGTAAACTGGGGCCACATAAACTGGGACCACTTTTAAACTGAGAGCACTTTTAAACTGGGAGCACTTCTAAATTGGGACCGCTTTTAAACTGGGAGCACTTCTAAATTGGGGGAACTTCTAACTCTGGGGAACTTTTAGACTGGGAGCACTTTTAAACTGGGAGCACTCCCCTGCCTGCTCTATTTGCAGCATGGAATGAAGGGGCACTTTGGGGCAGTAAATATGTGGTTGTATCCATTTTCCCTCTATTTTTCCCCCTTTTCTCCTTACACTGGAGCTTCCATTGTCCAGCTGGGAGGATGGATGCACTGGGGGGCATGTTAAAGGCATCCTGGGAGGCTTTGCTGGAAGGGAGGGACCTCCAGCCCCCAAGCACAGCTCAGTGACCCTCTCCCTTAATCCACAGTGGGTGGAATGTTCGGGGTGCCCCTGAAGGCACCAAGCCAAGCAGCCCTGGGGGGCAACCCCAGGCTGGAGCCTGTGGAAATGGGACTGTTTGGGCTAAGGGAGAAGCTGATTAGAGCTTCTGAAGGCCCTCAGAAAGATGACCTTGCTGAAGGAGGCAGAGTGAGGAGCTGGAGCAAAGGGCCTGGTGTGGCCCCCCTGCCCCACATGGGACCTGGGCTGCCCCAGCTGCTGGGACCCAGCAGCCCAGCGCCCATTCCAGCTGGGATTCCTGGAGACACAATGTGCTGATCATCTCCCGCTGAGCCTGGGCTGTCTTTCCAACCCAGCCTGAGCAGCCACCGTGCTGTTTCTCCAGGACCAGCCTCCCTCACCCCCCAAGAGCAATTCCATCCCTGCCAGTGGTGTGAACAAGGGGGCTTTGCTGTCCTGCAGGAGCACCTGCTGCAGAGGACACGAGTTCATCCGCTCCAGCCAGAGCTCTTCTCTGGGATCTACTGCCAGACACATGGTGCTCATCCTTCCGCAGCACATCTGGAGGATGTCTGGGATTTCATGGGCGGGGGGAGGAGGGGGATGAGCTAACGGTGTCTTTGCAAGGCCACATGGATCAAAGGCAGGGGACTGCACTCCTGATGTGCACCGTGGTGGGGGACAGAGAGCTTCATGTCAGGGCTTGGAAAGGGCTGGATTCAGCAGCCCCTCCACCAGAGTCTGGGTCAGGCTCATCCTCATGACACCAAACTGTGGCTCCAAGGATTTTCCTGGTCACTTCCTGGACACAGGAGAGACTCCCACCTTCCCCTACAAGGGGACAGGGTTATTTCCTAAGTGTGTCCTCTCCTCTCTTTCCTCTCACGGAGGGCCTGAGGCTGGTAGGGACCTCTGCAGACCATCTAATTCAACCACAAGCACAAAGAGGGTGACTGGGAGGGCTGGGAGGAGGTTGCTCAGAGAAAAGATGGATTTGAGCATCTCCAAGGATGGAGACTCCACAACCTCAGCTGGAAACTTGACCACCCTCATAGTAGGCAAATCATTTTCTTGTGTCTAAACAGGGTTTGTTGTGTTTCAGTTTGTGTCCATCACCTCCTGTCCTGTCACTGGACACCACCCAAAAGACTTTGGCTCTACTTCTCTTGTTCTCCCCTCATGAGGTATTTGATGAGATCCCCCTAAGTGTTCTTGTCTCCAGGCTGAGCAGTCCCAGCTCCCTCAGCCTCTCCTCATTCAAAAGATGCTCCAATCCCATCCCCATGGCCTTTCCCTGGACTCAATCCAGCAGGTTCACATCTTTCTCATGCTGTCAAGCCCCAAAATCCCACCAGGACACCCAAGTTCTGCTCTGAAGAATTTCTTTCCAGGCTGTGCCAGTGCCTGGAGTTAACCCATTTAAATCAATTTAAAGAGAATTAAATGGAATGAATTAAAAAGCCCGCAACACTCATCTCTTCTCCTCTAAGCTGCCAGGAGTGACCACAAGGAGGAGGGAGGACACAGGATGGATGGTGCAGGGTGGGCATGGACAAAAGACCTGGCTAGTGAGTGTTGGTGTTTTGCTGAAGATCGTAACAGCTGCGAGGTTGGGGGTCAAGAGGACAGACCGTCCCTCCTAGTTTGGGCCATGGAATGTTCCATGGAGGCTTTGGCTCAGTTTCTGTCCTCCAG